>WYDI02003742.1:0-38928 GCA_009867235.2 Psittacus erithacus
GCTAGGGGAGGCTCTGCGCGCGCACCCAGCGCTGTTTTGCTTATTGCTTCTTAGCCTAATTAAAAATTCCTTTTTTTAAAAAATTATTGGGTTTAGTCATTTGTTTATAACAGATATAAGGAAGAAGTTCTTTATTGTAAGAGTGGTGTGGCACTGGAATGGGTTGCCCAAGGAAGTTGTGAATGCTCCATCCTTGGCGGTGTTCAAGACCAGGTGGGACAGAGCCTTGGGTGGCATGGTTTAGTGTGAGATGTCCCTGCCTATGGCAGGGGGCTTGGAACTAGATGATCTCAAGGTCTTTTCCAACCCTAACTATTCTATGATTCTATAAGCAAACAGCTAGTTGATGTTTCTCTTTGGGAGCTGATACCCATCCCAAGCATGATTATTTCTTTTTTTTTTTTTTTTTTACCTAAAGTGCCTTAAATGAAGAAGGCTGAAGTCTGGCAACTCCTTTTCCCAGTAAAAGACTTTCCCAGTAAAAAACTAAAAGACTGCAACAAGCACACTGAAATTAATTTGATGAGAAAATCAACGATCTTTCCACATCTCTCTCTTACTATTAGTGTAAGATATAAATATGTCCTAGAGGCTGTGTGGCCATGTTCCCTAGTCATCCATTTGTAATTCCTGTGGAGTTTCCACTGTTTCTTCTCTATAAAAGTGAAGTGAGAGTTATGGTAATAAAACATTTATTTTTAATGATGCTAAACAAGATTTATCCACATCCCCTTGAAAACTACATCTCCAACTGCTTGAAGCAGAAAAGTCGCATTTGAATACATTAAGTTTGACTTTTAAGAATGTGAGTAGTTCTGCATTCATTTGCAGCTGGATAATTGATTATTCTGCTGTATTAAGACTAGATGCATGATCCTTCTTTCTACAACTGATCTTCAGCTTAGTATCTGCCTAGCTTAAAGCTAACTCCAGAGAACGAAAGTAGATTTTGATTAGGTAGATCCTGTGATGCTTCAAAGCATATATGGCTTCCATAGCTGTGTCATTAGTTTCCTTATCAGTGGTTAGTATGTGAATGTGTCTAACTTGAATCAGGTCTGACCTAGAAGTGGGCATATCTAGACTTGCTTATGTCTACACCATAAAAGAAGACACTTGGGGTACTGCTGGCACTGAATTAACAGAAATGGGATGAAATACAATAAAGAAGATCAGAAGATCATTAATATAAGAAATATTAGGGGAAAGAAGAAAAACTCTGTTGCAAACTGGGAAATTGTCAGCTAGAACTGACAGGGAGAAAGGTCAAGGTGCATTAAATTAAAATGTACCTTTATGATCTGTCATGCATGCTTGTTGCCAGGAGAGAACAGAAGTGTTCAGGCTGTTGTAAAGGACTC
Source organism: Psittacus erithacus (assembly GCA_009867235.2). NCBI lineage: Eukaryota > Metazoa > Chordata > Aves > Psittaciformes > Psittacidae > Psittacus > Psittacus erithacus. The sequence continues at coordinate 1,362 of WYDI02003742.1, forward strand.
TGTGAGCTGTTGTGGAACTTGGGGGGGAGGAGCAAAATTTACTATCATGAGCCAAGCTATTGTAAGAGAAAACTTGCTTTATTTACCTTAGCAGAATCTATGCCAAAAGGAAACTATGCTTGCTTTATAGACATAGCACAAAAGTAAAACGTAAAACATACCTAACATGTAGATAGGCAATGGCAGATTTTTAGAACTTGATCAAGTTGATCTCCCTTTCCTTTAATTTCTTTCCTGCACAGTTAACGTGGGATGTTGCAGCAGAAAATAGCCACAGCAAATGAGTAAACATTTAGTAAACCCTAAATACCTGGGTTTTTTTCTATTATAAAATATCCAACCTGTATTAAAAATAGGAGAAAATAAATTTTAAAATACTATTATTTTAATTAAATATTTGAAAACAGCAAAACAAATCACTTCATTTCCCCTGTGACTTCTCATCCATCTTTCTTTTGTGTGTAAAGACATTTTTTTTCAAGAGAGATTATTTCTGCCAAGGAATCCCACAGAATGTCATCATAAGAGTTCTTGTACTTATGAGTTTGTGAAGATAGTTAGGATAAGCAAGGGGCAGGAGCTAGCTGTACTCCTTGGAACTCTCTGTGCTGTTGCAAAATTTTAAGATTTCAGTGTGTCCCATTCTCCTTCAGTCTTTGAGATTTCCAAGTGTCAGAGATATTTTGTGGTAATTGGAGATATCCACACAATGACTTTTTAGCAACATTGTTCTCCAGGCACAGCAAAATCCCATGGGGCTACAGCAATGCAACCTGCAAGAGCAAAAGAGCAAGAGCTTGTCTCCTGTCTATTTTACCATCTGAAGATGAAAAATAATTGAATTGTGTTTATTTCTATGGCATTTAATGGCAAATTGATTTCTGTCCACTGATCTGGATTAATTGGGACTGAAGAAAGTGGCAGTTCTATCTTTTTTTTTTAGGTCCAGTGGACAGATACCCTAGGCAATAAAAATACCTTTAGATGGTTTCAGGATAGAATCAGTGTTTGTTAAATGTCGTCCACAGAAAGATACAAATGACAATCCATTAGAAGAACATAGTGGAACTGCCTTTTTAGCCACATAGGATTTGCTACTGTCATGGTTATTCTTAGCCTTGGAAATCAGAGGTAAATTTCCTTTGCAAAACTGTTCCCTACAGTCTGTGCTTTGCATAACTTGGTTTAGCATAGTCATGAATGATTCTTGAAACATTTCACTAGAGACTAAATTCTAGTTTTATACTCTAGATTAAGTACAAATTTCCTGGCATGCAGTCTGCCTTTTTTTTTTTTTTTTTTTTTTGCTTTATAGCATCACCTTACCTTTAATCAAACCTTACTGCCAACCATCTAGTTCATACTTCTTGAGTGACCTGTTTCAGTGGAAGTTTTAACTTTGTTTTTTTTTGTGAGAGTATTGCAAGCTTTCATTAAGCAGTCAAAGTTGATGTCAAGCCAGGAAACACTCTTTAGGATGGTTGTCATCTTGTATTCACTATCAAGAAAACACAGGAAATTAAGGTGGAAATGTTGAGAACCTGGGGTTTGTAATGAAGAAACAGCATATGAGAACAAAATATCTAGCGTTTTTTCCGTCTGCTACTGAAGGCATCAAGCAAGGTGAGTTTAATGGGAAATATGGTACTTTGAACACAGCTATTTTTGTTTATACAAGCTACATGCTTTTAGCCTGTCTCTAGCATAGTGATAGACATGCTAGTGCTGTCCCATAAAAAAGTGTTAGACAAAAAATAACCCCTTCCTCTCTGCTCAGAGTACTCTTTCAGCAGGAAAAATTTGTGCAACAATAACTGCTGCTTCTTACATGAATAGTAAAAACTTGTATGTCAGAATTGAAAGTAGCTCCCTTTAATCACTAAGCTATTTTGATTATAAAGTGCAGCAACAGTGAAGAATAGTCTGCTGGGAGGAAATAACAAGGTTTGCGATGATCAAAAGACTGTTAGAAGTTGGTATTCACTGCAGTAGAGTATAGCTGCTGACCAAGCACAGTTTTCCGGCGCATACCAGTTTATATTGGATCAGCTTTGGGAAAAGCTCCCTGTTACCTTTGCTGTTCTCTGGGGAACCATTTCCTGATTCCAATGTTGGCCTCGAAATAATGTTCAGAATTAATGTCTGAAGTTTTATGACAATGTCATAAAACAAGTACATGTTTTAAAACAATGAGTCAAGGTAAAAGGAAGTATTTCTCCCATGCCCTGTTTTAATTTATGCAGTCTGCTACACTTAGCAGTAGAAATGGAAGACAACAAATCTAATGTAGAAAAGTGAAACCAAGCAATGCCCAAGCAGTGGAAAGCAGACACAATACACATTCTTGATGACAAAAGATGTCCTTTCCTAACCTAGTGAGTGGGAATGCCAGGTTTAGTGTTTCTGTAGAGTGTAAAGGACATTTTATTCCTTGAAGTCTTGCTCTTAGTATCTTAGAGACAAATATGCAATGGAGAAAAATAAAGTTATAATCTTCTTAAGCCTCTCTCTCTTTCTCCTTTTCTCAAACAGATACTCCTTGGGCATTGCATTTGCTCAAGAGGAGCCATCAATTGCTCTTAACAGACACAGCTCTTAGTGTAGTCTAGCATTTGTACATTACATTCTTTACTATAAAACATTTCTTCCAGTAGAAAAAAACATTCATTATTAATAACTAATTTAGTCAATATGTAATACACCTCAATGATTCTGAAATATAAAATTATTGATATAAAATATTAACTAACAATCAACAAGCTGGAACTGTATCTCATTTAATTACAGTTAAAATTAAACAATGTAAGGCAAGAATACATTTTGGTAAGTCTAAAGACCAGGATCAGCTTAAATTAAAATACAGCAGACTGCACATATCTTGGTTGTAGCAGCTGAGATGGACAAGATGAAGTGTTTAAGGTGTTAGTACAGACAGCATCATTCTAACAACAAAATAAAAGAGGTAGATTATGAATATGTATATGTATTTAGGAAAAAGTGTTTGACATATCAAGGTTGAATAGTCTTTGATTTAGGTAGTCATTACTGCATTCATTGAAAAAAGATGTGTGAATGCTGAAAAAAGTAACAGCAGATTATATAAAGAATTATAAATTTTGCAAGACCCCTTGAAAAAAGTACTGGATGTGTTCATTTGAACATACTAATTTTACTTTTTTTTTGCCCCTATCAATGGCATGACAGCCTGCCTGTACCCACTTTGTTTTAGTAGGCATTTACATTTCTTTAAACTATGACAGCTTACGCACATACAAGCACGTTATGTTAACAATGTTGAAACACTAAGACAGAAGAGTCTGTCAGCTGAGCCTTGTCCAGAGCAGCACCCTTTTTTATTTTTAACAAGACATTCAAATATAAAATGAGATATAAACAGAACTGATGATGACATTTAGCCTAGAAATATGTTGGTTCTCTAATAATGGAAAAGTTTATTAAACTTCAGCTATTTTATGTATTTAGATATTTGCATAGCTACTGTATATTTTATTAATTATTAAAATTCTATGAAGCATTGAAATATACAGGGTAAGAAGTTAACCCTCCAGTATTTTTACTGCTTTTTGTGCTTCTAGACCAACTTGGTTCTCTGTATCTTTAGGCATCCAACAGAGGAGCAGGAAGATTATCTATGCTGCACTTCTTTTATAAAGAGGACAGGATGTCTAGATTTTTATGTGGGAGATCAGCCTGTTATCTAGGGGGAAGTAAAAAGAGAACTTCACAGAGCTACCTTTGCTTGAGAGAGGTTGAGTTCATTCAGCTTTCTCATAGGCTTTTCTCAAGATGACTAATTGCAGTGAAGTTGGGATCCTGTCCTGAATTAAGCAAAAAGTATGAGACTGCAGAAAAGATTATGAGCTTATCTTTCCTAGTCTAAAGTCATTATCCCACTGCAGGCCTTAAATGAAATAAAATAAACCCAAAAAAGAAAAGATAGATACAGTCTGACTTGGCCAAAGATTTTCTGATAAAGAATTGTGAGATGAAACCCTATCCTTTTTTAATTGGACATTGTTGTATGATAAAGCAAGGCCAGAAAGACAAACTGAATTTGTTTCAAACCCAAATAAGGGATATTGTATCACCCTCTGGAATACCCAAATGCATAACCTGTATGATTCATGGAAGAGCTTCCCTGCAAAACCTTGTTTCCCTCTTCTCTTCCTTACTCTGTGTTGCATTGATGGAAGTTATATGCATCTCCACAGACCCAGCTGAAACACTCAGAATCATAGAATAGCCCAGGTTGGAAGGGACATCAAGGGATTGTCTGGTCCAACCTTTCACAGGAAAAGGAGCCTAGATGATTCTCTAGCACTCTGCCTAACTGCATCTTGAAAACCTCCAGTGATGGGAATGCTGCCACATCCCTGGGAATGTTGTTCCAGTAAATTAGCATTCTTATGGTAAAAATTTTTTCTACTAAGTTGACAGATAATGTGGTCGATGCCCCAAACCTGTCAGTGTTTAAGAGGCATTTGAACAATGCCCTGAAGAATATGCTTTAACTTTTGTTCAGCCCTGCAGTGGTCAGGCAGTCGAAGTAGGTGATTGTTGTAAGTCACTTCCCACTATTCCAACTCAACTATTCTAATTGTAATCTTTATGAAAACTATGCTGATTAACCCTATGGACTGGTGTCTAGAAGTCTCACAATTCATGATGATGACGAAAGAAAGAGGGATCAACTAAGCTGATCAGTCACAACTTCACATGGACTTTTGTTCATGAGGTCTATGCTGTGGTATCAGAAGAGGCTTGCACGTCAGTTTTGGATATGGAAGGTTTTGGACTCACACCTGCAAATGTTGAATGCTGAGGTCTACTGCAAAAAGTTATTGTATGTGATTCTTTTATGGTGATTCCTCAGTGGAAATCCTGTGTTATTCACCATGTTTCAGCATTTAAATCTCACCAGCTTCTTAATGCTTTACATGGCACTATAGTAGTTAAGGTTTGCTTTACAGCCATCAGCTGAAGCTATTTCATGTGAATCATAGTGTTCTTTGATCCCTACATTTTCTAACATTCTCTTTTTAGGTAGTCAGATAATTAAAGAAACAAAATAAATAAAAAAAGTTCTTTTAGCTTTTAGCACCGTGTCCATTATGCAAGTCTCAACTTACTGGGAGAAAAGAATAAAATCTCTTCTGTATGGTGCTAATTCTCAGAGCTTTCATGACAAGATAATGAGTTCTAAAATTGTTAAAGGGGCAAAATACCACATCATTACTTCTAGATATAAGCACCTCAACATAGCTTCCCAAAATACAGGCATGAATAAACAGAGGTCAGCATAAGTGTATTTTAAAATAAAGTAAAGGAGTAGTTGACAGTTGACAGACAGATAATAGTAACCCTATTCAGAGCAGTTACCTAAATTGCCTCGGTGGTAAGTGGTAGTGGAATAGTTTTGTCTGTTGACTAACACTGCATCAGTTTAATAAATGAAAACCATAGAACCTCAGTGGGGAGTTAAGTTTGTTCTAGCAACAAGGTAGCAGGTAACTACTGAGATGTCTTTCTCCAGATAGAACAAAATAAAATAATTTTAAAAAGGCAAAATTTAATACATTATTGTAGAAGTAGGATAGAATAGAAAATTATATTCACCACTTTAAATGCAAGAGTTTTGTCTGTATTTCAGCTACATTAGCAACAAGTCTGAGGTGTGTTTAATTTCACAACCAACACCATTAAAATGAGATAGAGGGCTATTCTGTGTTTAGTAACTACATCCAAAGGTTCCTGTGTGTACCAACAAAAAAAAAAATCTGAAGGAAGAAAGCTATCACTAAATGCAAAACCAACAGGGAACTTCATAATCCCATAAATACAGTATGTGGAAGGTCTACCTGCTTGTTTTGTTGGTACTAACAGAAACTATATGTGCTAATATCCTCTGCATGGAAAAATGAATAGACCTCCTGTGTCTGCCATTTTGAAAGATTTGACATCTCAGTAAGAAAAAGCAATTACTCCTGTTCCACATAGCTTGGCTGATCTCTTGGTCTGGGATAAGTGCCACAAGTTTTTTGTTCCTATCTTTCCATACAAATTAGAGAAATTTAATTTATAGCTGCTGCTTCTACAGTATCTGACTTCAAAATCTGGCAGAGAATGAAGAAAGCTTTAAATACATGAATATTTCTATTGTACTTACAACTTCTGTGAGAAGAAATGCTTAAAATAACTGCAGAAAATGCCTCTTAAGCTAAAGACATACATGCAAAAATGCAGTTTTATTGTTAGAAGCTGCAGCTATTAGGGTGCATTTTTGCAATAAATTTTTAGATTTTTTGGGACAGGGTGATATTCTTAGATTATCTAATATTTTGCCTATTCCAGGCTGCTTCATTCTCAAAACAACTTCTTTTGGCAAGACCTGTGGCCTGATTTGATGTGAAGATACACATGAAGACATAAAGAGATGCATTGCTATTCTTTTAAAAGGATTGCCCTCACTTTTTAAGTGATGTATTTGATTTCCAGTTTGAAGGAGGCCAGCTTTACTATCCACCTACTGGTTCTTGGTATGCCTTTCCCCATGCAATTAAGGACCCCGACAGTACTTGTGTTTTCTCTCTATGATGACACTGAGTCACTGTAACCCACCCATCTCCAATCTTGTTTCCAATAAAACAGAGTGCTCAGAATGCTTCTGCAGCATTTCCTACAAACCTTGTGTGCTTCTGTGGCATTTTATTTATCCCTTTCTAATATTTCAATGTCTCTTAACAAATGCGACAAGAATGCAACTATTTCAAGATTGTGGTGGCATATCCTTGCATCCTGTGTACTACTTCACTGTTCAGACAGCCAAGAATCATGCTAATTCTTCAGTTTTGCACAGTTCAATATGCTTTTGCTTATGTTTTATTACAGCCTGATATATCACCATGGACTTGCTTTATAAGTTAAGATATCTTAGTCTATGGACATGGTCTACATTTCTTATTTACAGATGTAGGATCCAGAATTTGATTATTAAATTGTTTTTTGCTTGAACTGGCTTGGTGCTCCACAACTCATATATATCCTCATCATTTATCTTTCATTCAGTCTTTTTACCTGCACATTTTGCTGGCAGTGATTTTATGTGTACTTCTAGTTCAACAATTAAATACAAAACAATGCTGGAAGTTACCATGCCTATGAGTTGTCAGTAGAAATTCACATTAAAAGATGTATTTCAACTATGATCAGCTTCTTGAGAAGTCACCTGACTTGTATTCCATTTAATCTTTTTATTACTGATATCAAATACTGCTAATCTTTATTCCAAATAATATACAGTACTTTGTCATTAATATCTTAGAGAAAGCTCTTTAATCAGTGCCGTTATCATTATCAAATACATTTGTAATTTGAAATAAGAGAATTGAGTTTATTTAACAAGATATATTTTCTGCAAAACTATGATTGATTAGCATTAGCTATAATTTAATCCTTTAATTCTTTGCTAATTAAATCTCCTAGCTCTTTTTTCATTATTTTGGCAGGGACTCAAACCAGCCTACATGGTCTTGAATTTCCTGGTTGTCCTTGCTAACTTTCCATTAACACAGAGAAACAATACAATACAACTTTTTCAGTGTCTGGATCTTTTAATTTCTTTTTTTTTTGGGATTTAAAAAATGGAAAAAATAATAAATGTCTTTCTTAACTGACTACTACATGACTCCATTATGTAAATTTCCCAGATCACACACTTGTAAATGTTTACTTCCACTCTATATGGTATAGTGTTTTCCTTGCTGCTTACTATTTACTAGTGGCCTTCAGTCTGCTTCAGTAATTCTCATGTGATAAGAGGATTGTAATGCTGCTTTACAAAACATGACCCAAAAGACCAGAAGTCTTTACCTTATGTTAACCCTTCTCAGTAGCAGACCCACTGCAGGTCTATTAACAAGACCTTTATTAATACTATTATGTTTTTATGAAATGTGTCTGTACATGTATTCCTTATGGATTTATACATATATATGAGTTGAGACAGTGCCATGAACTTCCCCAACTATCTGAATTTTCCTGTTTGTAAAAAGTTTCTCCAACTACTCTGATATGCCAGCAATTTCTGACAAAGTATCTAGTGGTTTTTTACTCATCAGTTCTAGTTATGACAAGTGTTATCAAAGCTCTTTTCAGTTGTGAAAATCTTTAGTTCATCTTAGCTTTTACTCAGTATGACTTACAATTGCATCTTTAGAACTTAAATATTAATGCTGTGTCCACATTAATTTTTTACAATCTATCCATGGCTTCCAAGTAGATCATGTAGAGTTTTCTCCCTTTCAGATCCTTTTTAAGATCCCTGCTGCCCTCTCTAAATTTAGTTCTGCTTTACTGTGGGACAGTTCTAACTATGTGAATGCTTAGCAAAACTATTAGAAAGCCCTATTCAGACTTAAGCAGGGAAACAGTTCTTAACTATTTGTGACCCAAAAAGAATGAACCCAAACCTGAAATGGTTGGTCAGAGGGGAGCAAAGAGGTGTTATTCATTGAACTCAGGACTAAAAAATAAAATTTAGCCCTTCTGAAGAATTTTGTTTTCTAGAAAGCTGAGATTTTAAGTAGTTACTGTGATGCACTTGTACTTTAGTTCTGAATAGAAGGTATTTTTAAATATTCTAAGCAGCCCTACAGGCGCCAGAACTGCATCCACCTAAACAGATTTGAAACTAATATGGCTGCTAGTCTGGGTTTGTTATGTTTAGAGCATTTGAATCCTTGGGCTTTTTCTTATGTAGCAGGAATGACTTGAGAGATCATATAATAAAACCACGCTCTAATAAAGTCAAGATCTGCCCTGCAATACTTTGAAACATATCTGGTTTCAGTCTTCTTTTTTCTTTTTTTCCATAAACCCCAAAATAGCAATTACTTATATACAATGAACAAGACTGCACAAGGAAAGGCTTCTCTGATGTTGTTATATTTGAGTGGTACAGGCGTTATATGACCTATTTTGTACCAGCTGAGTGTAAGAAAAGAGAAGCTCCTCTTGCTCCAATATGTAGAATTAGAGCACGCCTTTGGTCTTCACTGTGCAGTTCTCACAGAAACCAAGATTTGCACATATTTATGACAAAAAGATAAAAGGAAAATCTTGACTTTGATGAAGCAGTAGTAAAGTGACTATTAATTTAAGGGAACCAGCTTTTAGCATGATCTTGGCTACATCTGTAAAAGTAAACGAAGCAGAGTAGGGATTCTTCCTTGACTGGGTGTCTGACATAGCTCTGCTCATGCTTACATGCTTAAACATGTTTCTCCACCATACCAAACAATAACAAGTTCAAAATACCTATTTGGAACAAATCCTAAAAAGTGTCGTGTAGTTTCTGTCCAGGGAAGTGTTGCCATACGTTAAGACAGTGACAAAAAGCACAATAAGAATTTGAGACATATGAACAGTGTGAGCCAATGCTCAAGCTGTGCGTTATTTTAGTATTGTAAGCACAGGCAAAGTGTTCTTTTTATTTCACTAGCATGTAAGTCAAATTGCCTCAGGAGAATTCATGAGTTCAATTCAAAGATCTTGTTGTTTCAAAAGTTACATGAGCCTTAAAATGAATACAGAAACCTTATGAAGTACAAACTGTGATCCTGGATTTTCAGATAATTTTGACCAGAAAAGAATCTCATAGAGCAGAATGTTCTAACCTAATTTGGGTAACATTTCATCTATATCTAACCAAATAAAAATGCAAAGAAACAAGCACACTTTCAGTGCTGTTTTTCTGGTCCATGTTAGACATCTGTATTAGTATAAGAACAGTTTTAGGAAGTGCCTATTACTTTCTGAAGCAATGGGAAACTCAGATGACTATCAAAAATGTAGACATTTACATTTTGTCAGATTAATTCCACTTGAAGTGACCTGATTTTATGTCTTATCCTCTTGTTTGAGTCCCACTTTAGGATGAACTATACTGCAGATAATCAAAAATGTTACTGTACACTTGTGTCACCTGTGTCAGGTCTTTTATTAATGTATAAACAGCAAAATTTTCCTTTAGTGAAAAGACATGGTTTAAACAGAAAATTAAATATCATGTTCTGAGACAGAACCAGTAGCCTGGAGCAATTCCCTCAAGGAAGTCTTGGAGCTTCCTTATCAACTTGTCTTTAACAACATACAAAACTGAAGGATAGCATTATTAATCTTTCTTTTATCAACCAGTCATGTGCTAACTGGACATAAAATCAGTTTCAAGAAGAATGATATCTAATGCAGCTTTTGTAGAAGAGGTGCAACATAACCTCCTATTTTAGCACAAGTTATTAATCATATGTTATTAGATGGAAATGCACTGTATTTATTATTTTTGGTAATATTTACAAACAACTTTTGTGGACTTCTACCTTGTGTGAGCAGTAGTCAGATGAACTGAAAGTTCGTTTCATGTTTATCAAGGAATTAATGCTCTTTTCAAGCAGGAATCCAGCAAGGATGCCCACAAGAAATATTCATGTAGGTGAAAAAACAAAAGGGCAACTTAGTCTTCTTTGCAGCATACTGAAGTCTTTTTTTCCACTTTTGACATCTAAACTCAGGAAAGGAGAAAGAAGGTATCTCAGAAATTTATTCAGCTGTCTAAAATTTGATATATAATATTCTGGTAGACACTGCAGATCTTTGAGAAGGATTTAAATGGAAACAAGTAGAGATTAAAGGCTGACATAAGGATTGTATTCAGTGTGTAAGGGATGACATCAATGTGAAAAGGTAAATATTGGGTGATAATGGATTATAAACTGACCATACTGGAGGACTACACAGTCATAATAACAAAAATGAAGAAAACGGTGTGAGAAAGTTGGAGTTGTGCAGAAACGATGGGAAGACCACTGAGGCTGTTATATGAATAGATGTATTGAGCTGCGGGGTTGAACCTACCAAAAGGTCCCTTCCAACCTGAATGATTCTGCTTCTCTGTCTTCTCCATCTTGGTAGGTCTAATGGCGATAAAGCTATAGAAAATACATATATAGCTATATAGTTATTAAAATATTCTTAAAGAATTTTTTTAACATGAACTCTTTTTACCTAATTAGTTATCTGCTTCTCAGTGACATATTGCCAAACACACAGGCTGTATGCCCAAGTGCTGATAGCAAGTAATATGTTCTCTTGGTATGCTGTAAAATGATGACAAAGTTCTACTTAGAGGAAGGATCTCTTCTATTCCACACTGCAAGATACAGCAAGAGCTGATGATAACTGCTGTCACTGCAGGTCAGTGCCTGTAAGGTTCAAGCAAGCCTTTTGACATGAACTCTTTCATCAGTGATCTGAGTACTTTTGCCCTGTTGCAGCACCATGCTTTTGAATTCATGATCTAAAATACAGAGACAGAATGTTATCTCTGGTTTGTATCTACTCGACATTCCAAGGGAAGATTTTTATTCTAAAGTATATTTCTATCATATTGCCATTTGCAACCCCATATTCAGTGAAGAAAATGCAAATTTAACAAATGGATTTTGGCAAAGCTTGTAGACATATGATTCAAGTATATTAAATTACTTGTGGTTAATTTGAGGACTTTGGATAATGTAATACAGTATATGAATATGATTAGTTTAACCTGGAGAACCCCATTAATAATGCACAATACGTGCTTCTTCTGCTTTTATGACTTTACGGCATGTTAGAGGGGTTTGTTAATGTTGCTCTAATTGTCATTTTGAATATGGTTAAGCTTTCTCAGTGTTCTAAGCTAAATATAAAAAAAAATTTGCTAACCCTATGAAATAACAAATCTGAAAGATACATGTGTTTTGGTAATTCTATTGTACATCCATCAAAGTTCATGAATAAGTCTGGACATTAAGACCTAAGTATTTCAAAGCATCTCAAATTGTTTTAAATATCATCAGATTCATTGCACAGAAATAAGCTTTTCTGAAGTGTCTTGCTAGGCAGTCATTCTGTGACTTTTCTACAGATGATATTTGAAAAATCCTTCCTTCTGTGTCAAATTAATCAAGCTAAAAATACTCTAAGAAGCTCGAAACTTAGCAACATATGCTGTGACTTCTAAATATTTGTGAATTTCAGCAGGTTTATAAATCAATTCTAGCACAAAAAGTGATGACAAGACTATATAAAGGAACTTCAGGAACTTGCTGTAGTAATTTGAGAAAAAGCAGCTCTGTTGTTTCAATCAGAGTTTGACATTTCAGAAGTTATCCATTCTGTTCTTTGAACTCTCTTCAATAAAATTCTCAATAGTCATGGATTTTAAGATAAGAACTAAACACTACAGCAATGTAGCCTGTCTGAATTCACCCAGAATTCAGGCTATAACCAAGACAAAAAGCTTGTGCTTATGTCTGACCTGACTCTAGGTTTGTAGTATTGTTTTTTTATTTTTTCAAATCAAATTATGAGGTAAAGTATGCTTAAGTAGTTTTATAAAGAATAAATTAATAAAATAAAAAAACCGCAATTTTGCTTCAAAATGCTGAATAATTTTGAAAAAGAAACTGGCACCAGTGTACCATGCAAGTAATTATATTTGATAGATTATTTATATAGCATAGACTGTAGTGGACTCTAGACAGTCTGTGACCATGTGTGACTCTTCATGATGAAGCAAATAGGAACTCATAATTGAGGTGCAAGCATGGCATGGTCAATGGGAGACTGGAAGGAAAAGACGATGAAAAAGTCTGAACAGAGGTAGATGGGTCAGAGCAAAAGGGAAATTGGGTAAGGAATCTCCTCTAACAAGAAAGTGAAAAATTCTTAAAGATTTCTTTTTCCCACAGAGATGGCCAACAGTTTTAGTCATCAGAAGGAAGACACTAGGAATAAAATGCTATCAACCAACAGGTTTTCAGTAGAGATACAAGTAGCCTCTCACAGGGTACTTAATAGTGCTGAGATCACAGGATCACAGAATTAAGTTGGAAAGAACTTCCTGAGATCAGCTATTCCAAACCCACTGCTTAAAGCAGGGTCAGCTAAAGTAGGCTGCCCCAGAAAAAAATATAAGTCAGATTTTGAATTTTTTTCAGAAATGACTCCACAGCTTCTCTAAGGCAAGCTGTTCCAGTGGCTGACAACTCTCACAGTAAAAAAAGAGTTTTCCTGTGTTCAGATGGAATTTCATGCCCCCTGTCCTGTCACTGGGCACCACTGAAAAGAGGCTTTCTTATATGAAAGATGCTTCAGTGCCATAATAATTTTTGTGCCCTTCACTGGACTTGATCCAGTAAATCCACATCTCTCCTATATCGGAAAAATCAGAACTGGACTCAGCAGTTCAGATGTTGCTTCACCAGTGCTGAGTAGAGGGAAAAAATCACCCTTGAACTGCTGGTAATGTGCTTCCTGATGCAGCTCAGGTCACTGTTGGACTTAATTGCCACTATGGTGCACTGCTTGTTCATGGTCACCTCGTTGCAGTGCTACAGCACTTAGCACTAGTAAGGGATAAAAATTATAAGATGTAACGCTTGAAGTCCTGAATGGTTGCCCAAGTCACAATTTTGTAAATTTTGTGTTTAAGATTAAAATAGAGGACAATCTTATGAAAGACTGAAACATTTGGGATTTATCTTAGCTAATTTGGATGAAATGGATCCTCACATAATAAATATGACTAGCAAGAACTTGCCAGGAATTACATAGGTTTTATATCTCCCGAAACACAATGTCAAATATTCATGTTTCCAGATGCAATAAGAGTATTTCAGATGTACTCACAAATGGTTCCTAACTCTGTAATCTGTCACAGTGAGGAATTAGAATGAAGTAACTGAGAGATAAAAACTCTGTCCCATGCAATTACAGATGCAGGACTGGCACTGCCTGTAGTCCCAGTGTAGCACAGCGTTTCTCAGTCTGGGAGACAGCATCAGGGGTCTTTATAACAAGGACAGCTAACAGCAGGGGAAGCCATTGCGAGCTTCTTCCCATGGCAGCTGAGATGGCCTCTGCTATTTTTATCTTGTTGTACAGAGATGTGGTCTACACTGCAGAGATCAGACATTATTAGTTCCCATGGTGTGAGCCCTGGGTTTCAAGTAGTGCTGTCCTTGCCAGGTGTGGGATTCAGAAAGCATGCTATCTGCAAACAACACAAGTGGCATGAGTATGAGACTGTAGGGGTTATTCCTTTACCCATGCTGGTACTGGAGCTGCTTATATTCCTGGTTTGTCTTTCAACAGAAAAAGATAAAATACGAGTTTTTAGCTTTGCTTTCCTGGCTGTATTGATTTAGGAGACATTTCTGGATAGAAAGCATGCAATTCTACAACTGCTGCATTGCCCTGCATGAATGTTGCGCTATTATTTATTTTAATTACTAGACCATCAGGCATATAAAGAAGTAATGGAAATACGAAGGCAGCCAATATTAGACAAAAGGCACGTATTCAGAAAATAAAGACTACTGAAACACCTGAACCTCCAAAATGTGTAGATTATTCCCTTGAAATCATTGCATCAGTGCTCAATGCCTTTATGGGAAACGTGGTAGTGCCAAAGAAGCTATGTGTCTCAAAATAGGAATAATTGGAATAAGCTGTATGTGTTACATAAAAGAGGATATCATATCATTTGATCTATTATTTTTCTTTCATAAAATCTATTAATTTCTTTTCATTTAAACAACCATTTAAACAAATAAAAATTCATGGGAAAAAGGCGTGAACTGAAAAAAAAATAGCGTTAAGATTACTGACACAGTATTAGAGATAAACTAGAAAAACAGGTAAAATGAAGTGCTAAATCTGTACTTTTTCAAATTTCATTAGCTCAGGTGATTGGGGGGAAAAACTGAGTAGTTTAAACCCATGTAGATTATGAATGGCTAAAAGTGATTAAGCATGCAGCTTTTTTTTTTTTCATGCTTATCATAGCAAATAGCTTGGGAATTCTTCTAAAAATACTTAAACATTTGTATGACTATGCCACTAAGTGCTGTGATGCAAGAAGAGTAATGCAATGCAAAAAGTACGTTTTGAGATTTTTAAAGGTTACAAATGACGAAGACAGTCATCTTCCATCCAGCCTTATTGAAATTTAGAGAAGAAGGCAAGACCCCATGGAAAACAACAACCAAACAAAATCACAATTGTCTCACAAAGCCAGACTGGTGGTCCTTCTACCTCAGTATCCTACAGTGATTCGTAATACATTCAAATAGAAATGGACAAAAGTGTGAAATGCCACTTTCCTCTCCCAGTTGCCACCAATTCATGTTTCAGGGACTTCCTGAGCCAAAAGCAGTGTTTTATATTTAACATCTCTGAGCAAAGTTTCATTTTTTTAATTTATCCAGCTGCTTTGAGCTGACATACATGTTGATCATACACAATATTCTCATCAGTTATCTTTAGTTATATTGCATTGGATCAAAGTAAAAGCAGATACTACAGTCATTACAGAGGGCAGTAGTGTTTCTATTACATGCAATCACTTAAAGATTAAATACAGCCGTGTATGCTTCGTATGCCATCACTATGTTGTCCTTATTTCTGCAGTCTCAAACCCATTTCCTAGTTAAGAATGTGAAAAGCTTGCAAGCAGAGCATGGATATTATGGACATGGAGACCAGCTATCCTATTACAGAGGTATTCTGCCTACTAGTAAATTCTGATATTAGATAGCTAGGCAGACTATCAGTTGACTGGGAAACTGGACCTCATGGTTCAAATGGTTGTGGTTAGTGATATGAAGTCTAACTGGTAACTTTTAGCTGCTGCTCACTAGTGGTGTTCCTCAAGGGCTGACACTGGAACTGAGACAGCTTAACGCTTTAATAATGGCCTGGAAAATAAAACCAAATGCACTATTAACGTGTTTATAGATGACACTAGTTTGTTGAAGGAGGCCATACTGGAAAGCACAGTTGTAGTATCCTGACAGACTGAAGAAACAGGCTGACAGGAGCTTTATGAAGTTCAGTAAAGGCAAATGCAAAGTCCTGCACCTGGGATGGGATAAACACACACAAAGGTTAGGGGACACCTCCACAAAAAACGCTTGCAGAACAGAATGTGGAAGTTCTAAGAGAATACAGATTGAACATAAGGCAGCAACTCACTCTTCCAGCAATGGCAGTCAACCACATCCTTTGGGGTATAGCAAGACTAGAGCAGTGATCCTCCTTCCTGCACCCTGCTGGGAGTGGTGGAACATGCCCTGGCTGTAAGGTGCTGCCTTGCAGAGCTCCCATTTCTCCCAGCTCCTGGTCCCAGCTCCCAGTTGTCTTTCATGGCACCCTGACAAATCTGACCAAAATACAGCCAAAATAAAAAGCGTAATTTTTTCTGTTCTTCTTGTTGCTCATAAATGTAATTACAGTAACAAAAGAGCATCCCATTTACATCAGCTGGAGCTCAGAATTTCAGCTCTCTAATTTAGCTAATTTAACAACCCAATCTCTTTTTTCCCCCTTTCTTAGTTTTTCCCTTCATAGTTTTTGTCCTGTGCTGTTTATAAGTTCAAACTAAATTGATTTAGCAAGTGTCAAATAGTTCACTGAATACATTACATTGAAAATTCACACTGCATTAATTTCTAGATGAAAAGCCTATTTTGTAAAAATAAATTCTATGTTTAGACTAATAAAAGTCCTGTATCTGATTTCCTGTTCTGAAAATTTATTCCTAAAATCTTAAAATGTGAACTAGCTGTCCAACTGAGGCATACAGAAGAATCAGCAGCCAAACACAGTTGTCTAAAATTTTAATTGATTATATTAAAAATACTTAATTCATTTTATCTTCAAGTTACTTTGCCATCATTACTTAGTTATGAGATGAGATGTATAAGTTTTGTTATTACTCCCTTTATACAGAAAGTGAAACTGAGACAGGGTCACTTAAAGAAGCAAGTGACCAAAGAGTGTGTCAAAACCAGGATTAAAAATCAGAATTCCTGAGTCATCACAACATTTGTCAAACTTGCAAATTGAATTTGCTGAGTGCCAGTCAAGTGCAATACCCTCAAGTCACTGCTGGTGATGATTTCAAGGTTAAGGAAAACCCAGGATGTAAATCCACTGTACATTTGTTCAGAATTCAGCTGTTTTAATAGTATTACTCACATGACTCCTGAAGACAATGATCTGAAACTTAAAACATTATTTGAAGCTTATCGAATGATTTATGTTATGAAAAATTCTGGTGATGTAAATCAGGTAAATGTGAATCAGACAATTATCTAACTCGGTTATGATGCTATAATCACCATTCTGTTACTGAAACATCAAACATATAACATCAATAACAGTATAATATAGTTTTCACTGAAATACAGTTTTTGCATCAATTTCATGGATTTTGTATCATTAGGCTGTTACCATTGCTGATCTTTGCTGGCACTCTAACTTGCTGTTGCTGAACTCTAGAGGTTCAAGGCAAGTCCATCAAAACATTCACTTGAGAGAAAGGAGAGATAAGTATAAATGTTTTTGAAGTATACATTATATCTATATTCAGAGAACAGAAAGTCACTCTAAGGGCAAACACCACCTCCCCACACCCTCACCCACCCTCCCCTTGCCTTTGATAAAATCTGTAAGCGTTGTCACTAACGAAGTTCACAAACAAAGCTAACTCAGAACTTGATCTTTCATCATAGGACTAAGCAGAAGTTTCAATTCATCTAAAAGCAGCCTTGAGGCCTGAATTTTCCTATGCATGTATTATTCTCCATTTGTAAAATGCAAACAGTAATCAAAGACTCTCAAATTATCTCTAACTTAGGACTTTTTGATTATTATTTATAAATCTTAGTTTTTTAAAACTGAGTCCAACTGCGGAAATATTCCAAATAATTCCAAGGATAGATGCTTTTCTAAAGTCAACAACAGTTGAGGTATACTGTGAACATTTGAGAACAATTCTCAGCAAATCAGTAGTAAAAAGCAAAGGATGTAATTTTGTAAACATAAAAACAAGCCCATCACTTAGATTCCACCTTAATTTTTACTTTATTTGCTTTAAATAATTTTCTTAATTTCTTCTGAATAATTTTCAGATGTTTTTATTTACCAGCTTCTATTTGATTTTCTAGAGATAAGACTATAGCTGATTTTTTATTTTATTTTTTTTTTTTGATTGACAGATCTGTGCTAGTTTCATCAAAGCTTTCATTAGGTAATTCCTGGTCAGTCATAATGAAGTCGAGAATCTTCATCTATCTGAAGGGAGCTTCAGTGTGTCCTTACTTGTATCACTGAACACAGGTTGAACTATTTATTGAGGTGAGGTATTAAGAGTTGCACAAATATCTCTAACTAAAGACAATTTTGCAAAGTCAGGTTTTCTGTATCTTAGGTCCCAGCAACAGCTATTAGCTATCCTGTCAAGGCAATTTTTTTTTTTTAACTAAATGGAACATCTGCTGGGATGCCAAATGAAATTGCTTTTATTTGTTTATTTAGTCAGCTGTAGCATTTCATTAATCTTAATGTATTTACAATTAATCTACAGAAGACATGTGGAATATTTTTGTAAAAAATAAGAAATAGAAACCAATATTTATTTTTCTAATTAAAGTTTTTCCTTGGAGAAAAGATCACTTTTCAGTCAAAACTTGAAAAATGCTGGCTGGTTTTCAACCAATCAGAATCTTGACTTCTTTTGAGAATGTAGCCAACTGTGTAGGTGAAATGTTGAGTAGTGTGAAAATATGGGTGCAGAGGTAATGGGTTTATTGTCACAGGTAATTTAGCATTATCTCTGACCTGTTGCTTGCTTAACCTTTGTTCAATATCATTTATGAATGTCAGATAACAAAATGTCTAACAGAGATCACTCTGGGACTACTTCTCCCACTAAGAAAACTGATTATTTATTCCCACACTTAATTTCTGGTCAAGTTGCCAGTACACAAGTGAACCTTCCTTCTCTCACAGCACTTTTGTTTCTTCAAAAGGTTTTGGTGAGCAGCTTTGCTGAATATCTATCCAAGTAAACTGTTGTAGCTGTCTGTAATCTAAAGAATTGCTGAGACTTGCCGCTAATATAATATTTATCCGTTGATTCAGTCATTCTATTTTTATTATTATTTACATTTACCTGTCACATATAAAAGATTAACTTATTGATCTACAGTTCCCTGGATCCTCCTTGAATTCTGCTTAAAAATTAATGAGAAATAAAAACATTAGATACTAGGCTAGGCATTTAATAAGCTTACCATCCCCAGTAAATCTCTGGTAATGTGTTGTGTTTGCATGGTCATTGTCTGTCAGAGCGGGAATTCTTGGCCTTTGTTGGTCCCTAGAGTGGGATGATTCTTAAATTGCTGTCTTCCAAGTCCCACTTTTTTCCTCCTTATATTTTTGCAACTTGCCATGTTAACATTTTTCATTTAAAAAATTTGAGCTTCTAGCTGCCCTTGCTGCAGTTTTTAACTGTAACCACAGTCTTACCTACCTTACCTTGCATAGCCCTAATCACTGTATTTTACAGATGAAGCTTACCACTTAACTATTTTCTCAGAAATCTGAACCACAATTAGGCAGTGATGATGTATCAGAAGTAGGCCTTGGATCCCAGACAGCTGAGGAGACAGCTAGGAGAAGAGCCACACAAGAAAAGTAATGATGGTGCATACAAAAGAGGACCATGAAACTGTGGAGTGGAATAGGGACGCTGAAACAGGGAGGTCACAAGCTGGCATTGTTACTTACATCATCTTCTTTGAGGTTCTGACATGAATTTTTTATTTTCTTTCTCTTGTTTAAGTAATTTCTAGTCCCCAAACTTTTTCATTGCAGGTTGCCAGAAAGCCTACTTCTTCTCATTTTAACAACCCTCTTCAGAATAGTAACAGTTTGGTCAAGTTCTGTTTTAAACAGAAAATCTCTCCACTGCACCCATTCGAATAGATCGAGGTAGCTAGAGTCCTTGTCAGTAAAGCTGGACGTATAGACACCTGCATTAAATAGACTTGCCCAGAAACAGGCTCACAATATCAGACAGAATTTGTGCACTGCACGGAAATGGATGCACACATCACCACACTTTGTCTCTACATAAGGGGGAAACAGGACATTGGTAGTAATTCATTACAAGGCCAGAGGAAAATAGACTGGAAAAGAATCAACTCAGTCCTGAAAGGAAGATATTAAAATAAATAGAAGTTTGTTATTAGCTGGAAAGTCAGACCAACTCTATGCTTAATTCAGCTATTACAATTGATAGCAGTAGTATCTTGTTCAATGCAGATAATCTCTGTGTGATAGAAATTATAATAATGTACTACAATAGGTGTACTTTAAAAGTAAACAAATAAAATAAGTATGCTAACTGGAACTTTTAATTATCATACTTTATTGGTACAAATGGGATCTATGAGTGCTGATTCTAAAGGAGATAGAGCTTTCTAAGCATTCCAACTAGAGGAATATTTGCTCACAATGTAGATCCAAAGTAACATGTTATTTAAAAGACAATGGTAGTGTATATTGCCCATATCCTTCTCTGAGCCTCACTATCATACCTCTGTTGAAGATAGCTCCATGATGTCATGGTACAACACCTGTTCAGTTCAAGCATTAAAGAAAATTTCCAACAAATTATCTAAATCTTGAAAAGAGTTATAATTATTTCAAGTAAATAATAAATTAAGCAAAAGTATGATTTTGTCTACTGTTAAAAATTGATGAATTTTAATAAAAAATGCAGACAATTCTGCTTTAAAATACTTTTAGGATCAGATACACAGACTCTGGTGAAGACCTTTAAACAAGCAGTCTTCCGTTATCCCACATGCAGAAAGATCTCATCGAAACTTTAAGAAGTAGTTCCATGTACAGGGATCTTTAGGATGGGAATATCCTGACAAAAGCAGGGTGGCTGGCATTTACATGTTTACTTTTCTGTATTACAGACACTATCATTATCATAATTTGCATGTTTATCACATGAAAGTCTTAAAATAATAATTTTCATTATATTAATATTTATATATAAAAAATACCTTTCTAATAAAGCTGGGGGTTTTTTTCCTAGTTTGATTAATGAAGAAAATAAAACAATATATGAACTAATGTTTCAAGGGTTGTTCTCAGATCAATGTTCTATGCATTTCTCTTTGAAACAAAACAGTCTTTGAAATGAGCATATCTAGCAAAAAAGCTTGGAAGGATGCCATATTGTAAAAAATAATTAAAAACAAGTAGTTGTTTCTAGTCTCAAATTTATTTTAGATTAAAAAAATGTAATAAAAATCCATTTTAATATTTTAACACAGTCACTGATGTTTTTATGGAGATTGAAAGAAAAATTGCGCTCATTTTTGTTAATTAGACAGATATACTAAATCACAGTGCTGTAGCAAGTCTGTGTATTCAGAGAAGGGCGATGAATTTGCATGCTTGAAATAAAAAGGATACAAGTCCTCAAGGATGGCAGAGCAATTTAATGCTGTATAGGATTAGCTTTCTGCTAGCACACTGTGGAGGTCCTGAGGGTCTCATAACTCACTTATTCCAAACTTTTAATATCCTCATTTAAATTTCCTCAGACTTAATAATAGGCCCTGAAGTCAGAATTTGCTATTTAGGGAAAACATAAATACAACAATTATCAGTTCAGTACTATCATCTAAGACAATGAACATACATCCAATCACCCTGCTGGGTCTGCTAGGAATTAGTAAGAAGGCTGGAGGAGTTTTGATGCATTTTTGTACTGTTCTGTGGACAGACGCTGTTGGACATGAGTAAACTATCCAGATGAGTATCCTTTTCATGTCAGGCAGTGCACCAATACAGCTGCATTTCTTAGAGACTGAAACTGACTCCCATTCAGGAGCATTAAGAACAGGAATGACACCCATTCTAATGGAAAAACCTCTAACATCTCTAAAGAATAATGTGTACTCTGGATTCAAAAAAACCCAACCAAACAAACCTGCTCTTGGTTAACATACGCTTCAAAATTGCTTCCTATAAAATATATCCAAAATACTATGCATCATGTTAAAAAAGAGGTAAGCATCTCCTGAGGCTACAAGATAATGGAGAAGATTTTAAACATTACAGCTTTAGTGACCTGTTATAACACTTTATGGAGTCAAATATGTTAGGCTAGATATAAGTTTTGGGTCTTTTTTGATCCATATTTACATTATGAGTGGCAAAATACCACTCAAAAATACAGTCTGAAGGCCTGTTAACCAGAAGAAAAGATTTTGTTTGCTTGGGTTTGGCTTTTTTGATAAAATTTGTACATATTGTCACTTGTCTAGAAAATAATGGTATCCCAGCAGCTCTATGAAGAATGGCATGTATTTACAAATTGTCACAGAAGGAAAATCTTGAAAAGGTTCAGGATACTCTACATTAATACATAGCTGAGACTTTTAAAGATTAAATACTTCCTTAGTGGGAAAAATAGTATTCAAAACTATAAATATGTTCTAGAAAATCACTAAAGCAATGATATATCCCATACTCATGAAAGACGTACCCATATGTATGTGAGATGTCAAAATACCTCAGCAATAGGAAATTGTTGAATCATTTAGACCTAGATTATCTGCAGCCTTGTAAGGGGGCTTAAAAGAAAGATGGGGACAGACTTTTCAGTGGGACAAGGGGTAGGCTGTTATAGTAAGAAAAGGGGTAATGATTTTAAATTAAAAGAAGTTAGATTCAGGCTAGATATAAGGAAAAAAATTCACCATAAGGGGAGTGAAACAATGGAACAGGCTGCCCAGAGAGGTTGTAGATACTCCATTCCTGGAAACATTCAAGGCCAGGTCAAATGGAGCTTTGAGCAACCAGCTATAGTTGAAGATGTTCCTGATTATTGCAGGGAGGGTTGGGCTTTAAAGGTCCCATCCAGTCCAAACTATTCTATGCTCCTGTGACCACCTTTAACAGAGCATTGACTTTTGTTGTGATCACAGCACTCAGTGCAGCCTTCAGCCTCACCTGCATGGGAGCCTTCAGGTAACTTCTAAGCGGTTCTGACATTAAGTGATCCAAACGTGGATGGAATTTGTAGCAAAAAATCCTCTAAGCTAAACACGGGACGATCATGACACTGGACAGACCAGACAGCAGGTTCTGGGGTAGGATGTTTCCTCGCAAAACGTTATTGGAGTAGTTCTAATAAGAATGCGTATAAGCAGCACAACGGGCTCAGGCCCTTATATCTTACTAATTTGAGTAGTACTTAATCTTTCCAATGCTACAATAAATAAATAAATGAAGCATTTAGTTATCACAGGAGGACTATCTCAAAAGGACACAGAAAACAACCTTTGAATATGTAAAAGAGTATTTGAATTTTTGGAAACAGAATTTTGAATCCTATTAAAACTTGATGGAAATAAAAGCATGTTTCAGAAAACAGACTTTCTAAAATACAAAAAAGAAAGCTTAATTTAAAGAAGTTCTGTTCCACCATAAGAAAAAAAATGTCATAAATATACCGCATATTTATTTTTAAAAGTTAGACGTTAAAGAACTGAAATAGAAACAAAGAGCATCCCATAAAGATAAGTAATAGGAAACAATAGAAGGCTGGAAGGACAATATGAAAAAGATGTGGTGGAGAACAAAATTTTGCTTTGATGATAATCAATACTGGATACATGCATTAGAGATTCTCAGTGTGTGGAAAACTGAAACTGTAAACAGCATGGGTACATGACAGTCTTACAAGTAGGAACCACTGAACAGGCAAGAAGGTAGAGGAGTTCATTTTGTGAGTGTACACCACAAAATAGGCTGCCTTGCATCTTGCACTGCATTGTACTCAGCTGTTCTTGCTTTTCTGACAGGATTTGGTATGACAGACATTTTATATCACCATTTTGAGAGTATCCTTTGGCTTCTCTGATTCTCAGATCCACTCCTATAAAATGAGAGCTCTACCCCAAAGCGGGACTAATCCACAGCTGCATTGCGGCACAGTAATATCAGTATGACATCTTTATCTTCTGCCTTGGGCAACCATGTCAACAGCAGCATCAGCAAGCAGCATCTACCAGGGGCACTGCTGTAAGAAGAATCTCTGCACTAAGCCTGAACTTATCTGTTCAGAGGCAGGTGCACAGATGCAGATTAATTTATGGTAGCCCAAACTGGCTGGCCCGTACTTATTAAAAAAAAGGGGGGAAAAAAAAGTGAAAATGAAACTGAACAACTACACTTTTTCTCTAGCATCTGTTTTATTGGAATAGTGATGCCTTGTAGTGCAGGGTCACTATACAAAATATGGGGAAACTGTAAGCAGAAGAAAAACTGCAGGATAAGAAAAAATATCTTCTGTAGATGAGAAATGGAAAACGATGAGTGCAACAATAATAGCGTCTGTCAAGAAGAAGCCTTAAGTGGTGCATTTGGAAACTTTCAAATTCCATTGCTCTGCTGATAGTTCAAGGACGGAAAAATTGTTTGGAAAGTAACATCTCCTGGTCCTGTTCCGTGTTACCTTTCAGTAGTGGCATGCAATACCATAGCAGGCTTTGCCCAAGTGAATCTCCAGCTGTGTTGACTATACTGATGACACACATCTACATATTCAGACGGCTCAACAGGCATGCTTCAGCAAGTAAAAGGACTGGTAATCCACCACTGTATAGGACATTCTTTGTCTCTGTGGATGGCTGCAACCACAGCCAGATGGCCTAGAAAAATATATGGGGGCCCAGTTCACATCTCCTTCCTAGAGCAGAGATGAGCAAATGCATATTTGTGATGCTGTGCTAGACAAGATTAATGGAACCATTGGGCCATTGTTTTTTGGCAGAGCACATATTCTTATTACCATGGCTTCTAAAGTTCATGAATGGAAACCCATATATCACCAGAACATCTTTAGTTACCAACTAAGGAGATGACAGATGGCCAGGGAATAAGTTTTTCATGGACAAATGCTCTTAAATTACTCTTCTTTACGAGGAGTCCAATTCTTATTTGGTGTTTGCAAAAGCAAAATGTACACATAAAAAAAGAACGGGAGCAGAAGTCCAAGTAAAGCCATGGATGCTACCTGTGCCAACTGAGCCTAGTTCACTCACATGTGTGAACCAGAAGTGTAAAATCACAAGGGATATCCTGGCTGAATGTTTTATGTAAATCATTGACAGCTGTTTGCCTGCACTGGGAAATTTCATAGACAGCAAATGCAAGTCATTAAAAATTTCCCTATGTTTTGTCTTGGTTTTTTTCCTTCTTTGCTCTGATGTCACTGAAATCTAACAGTGCAGTTTCTGGCAGCCACTGGACTGTTGCTTCTGCCTGTAGCTGGGAATCCAGATTCAGCTGTATTTTAAATCCCAGCCCTGCAATCCCAAAAATTTCATTTGGCAGCTCCAGAGTTCATTTTTCCAGCTCTGGTCTTTGTGTCATTGGTACTACCTTACTTTGAAGGGCCAAAAAATATGATTGCACTTCTGCAGTAATCAATGAACCATGTAAGGCTCTATTAAAAGACAAATGCACAATGCATAATGGGCATCAAACCAGATAAAATTCTTTTGGAGCAATTTATAGCTTAAAAGGTAGAGGATGAAGAGATGCTTATTATTTGCCAGTTACTGGTTTGGATTTGGTAATAACAGGTGCCCTATTGATGAACTAACACCAGACAAAAGCATGAATCTTCCAGGTTTCCTTTGTTCTAACAGGAGAAGTAATTTGGGAACTGCTAGACATGCAATGAACTCTCATAGAAGCAGTGACATGTGCACTGCAACAGGATGGGATGGCAAAGGTATGGAAGAAGCGGCACTGAGATTGAGTCTGCAGTCATACTGGCATTATCTAGTAGATTCATTTATGGAAAAATGTGAATAACTTTGAGTCAACAACAGCCTCATGAGATCAACAGAGAAGGTAGAAGTCACCATGTCAAGACAGAGAATTACCCTTTCCTTATCACTTTAAAATATCTGCTTTTATGGAGATGTTAAAAATATGTGTTCTATTGGTGACAGCAAAAACAAAGACTAGGAAAAATGGAAGAGGGAGGGTAGATGAAGGCAGCTTGGTGGAAATATATTTAGACAGAGTCTAGTTGAATCTGTCAATCTAATCCTTTTTCAGCTATTCTGAACTAGCAGATTTTGGAAAACTTAAATCAGTGTTTGCAATCACATTGTGGTAATATTTTTTGTTTGGTAATAGGGTCCCCAAGACTGTAAGAAGCACATGCTGCCTTACCACTGAGACACTGAAGAAAGACCAGCAGCAACAGCAACAGTAAATGGTGGACCAAGAAAACTTAGTGATGCAGCAACTAGATGCTCAGGTAGCTAGAGCCTGATGAAACTTGGTGGTAAAATTTTTATCTAATGAAAACAAAATTTTGAGTTAATGCAAAATATTTGTAGATTTGGATTGTAATTCTTCATGATTGCTGCTGGAAAAAAATCTCAAACTATTGCTTAAACATGCCCATTTCTCTGTTCAGAATCTTTCTTCCTGAACAATTATTTCATCTTTGGTTCATTATTGTTTTTCCTCCTAGACAATGATCAGGAACTACTCTGCCAAGAGAAAATGGAAAGATTGAATATGGGATACATTTCTGTTAGTCTATTTTAGCTGTTGTGTAAAAACTGAAATGTTTGTGGAATTGTGTCCATTGAAAATCCATGAAATTTCAGGTAGTATTTTTTAGTTATTTTGAGTGAAGCCTGATTAAAAACCTGGTCCTTTGGGCAAACTTAATTTTGCAAGAATGTCTTTCAAATAGCTTTGCTGGGTTTTTTTTCAGTATGAAACAGTAATAGCAAGAGAATAAGAAGGGAATTAGAATCCTCCAAAATTAAATTATTCTCCATACAGCTTTAATAAAGCGAAAATATAAACCACAGAATAATTCAACTCAGTCAGTCAGTCTGAAAAGATTTCTAGGAACACTGATTAGTTCTCAGTAAGTTTATCATAATTCTTCTGCAATTACTCTCATATTAGCACACTACTTAATTTCCTTGGCATAGTCACCCCCATATTAGTAAAGCAATCACTATTCTTAAAAATTTTCATTTTTAAATGTGCTTTTTAATTAAATAGTTTTATGAGAAATAGATTTCTCTGTTCTCAACCTATAAGATAGTCCTCTATGACAGGTGCCTGAAGTAAATCTCAACTCTTGAGACTGCTATTCCTGTCCATTCAAAAATTAAGAAGGTCATGAGATCAGTGTAAAAATTATAATTAAAAATAATAAATACATTTTAATTTCAATTAATTTAGGCACAGTATGAACTCCGTTTGGATTATTCCTGAAAATATGTAGTCATTTAAATGTTCATGTAGCTGAATGGATATCTTCATGTAAATGCTAGAATGGAACTGAGCTTTATGTCAGACATGAAATGCATGTATATTTCAGTAAGCTTAGATACCGAATATTGTTGTTATATTTTATTTTTGCTTGTTTAGTGTTTGAGGACACCAGAGACATGAAGCTCAAAGTAAACAGTGAAGTGGTGGATTGTGGACCAATATAACTAACTTCACTTTTAATATAAAGGCAGAAACACACAAATATGTAATATGACAGTAGATTTCCTTGCAAGAAAAAAATATTCATTCAACAGAAAGAGTTTAAGGTATTACAGCAAAAATGTGTGGAATATAGGAATTTGGCTTGCAGGATCACTGCAACTGTAGATGGATAATATTTTTGGGCTAAAGCTTTCAACAATTAAAAATGATTGAAACTAGAGCTCACTATTCAATCATGTTACATTTAATTTTCTAAATAACTCCAACATTCTGTAACGAAACTCAGCCTGAAATTTTCCAAACTCTCACTTGCCCCATTTTTTTTCTTGTATGACTGAAAACGTATGGGCCAGCAAGAATTTTCTGCCTAGCTTAAGAATTTCCAGTGGGGTAATTCAGCTATATTGAAGTTCAGTTCCTGTACATACATTCTGAAATAGGCAAAGCCTCAATTAGATTAAGTAGTAGACAATACTGAACAGATGTTAAAAACTGTACCAGTTTGACTTTCTTGAATTGAGACTTGTAAACAGTACTATATGTATTTCTTGAACAAATGCTTGTGTTTAATAAAAAAATATTCATATCTAAGTATACACAGAAGCAGAAAAGTAAGTTTTGTACAGAGTAATTACGATTTTTAATTTCCTATCAAATTTAAAGTCTAAAGAGAATTGAAAAACAAAAAAGCTGTAATTCATGATTAGTTATATATAGTAATGCAAAAAAAAAGTGTAATTTGAATTGTTTTTCAAATTATATATAAACCACTAAAGGACAAATTTATAAAGGGCCGTCTTTCACATCAAATTTCCACATAGGCTGATTTCCAACAA
Organism: Psittacus erithacus; assembly: GCA_009867235.2. Lineage (NCBI taxonomy): Eukaryota > Metazoa > Chordata > Aves > Psittaciformes > Psittacidae > Psittacus > Psittacus erithacus. The sequence continues at coordinate 29,678 of WYDI02003742.1, forward strand.
TAATTTATAAGCATAACTATCTGGATTATAATTAATTTTTGAGAAATGATTGAAACTCTGATTTTTATTGTTTCTTTTACCTGGTTCACAATACATGACAAGGAAAATCCAAATATCTCCTCAGACCACAAAAACTTTGATATCTGTTTTAAATTGGGATTATTGTAATCCATTGTATAAAAGTCTTCTATTCTGATGAAGCATTTGAAGTGTAAAACTCCTCAGCTTGTCAACTTATTTAGGAGCAGATGGTGAATATGACCAGGTGGTTATAATTGGGCTCTTCCAGTAAAGAAAGTTACCATTTCAGAAAATGGTAACTAAACAAATTATCTGTTGGCATTTCCAACTCTTTAAATAGCATTCTTATACATACATGATTGAGCACAGAAGGCTATAATGTCCTTGGTAATGACCTGCAGTATACTTGCCATCAGTTTAAAGAAATACAGCATATTTTGCTAATAAGATGAAATTTGAGTAAAATATATTTTAAATATGGTAAGTAGCTAAGGTTTACTACCAACATACTACTCATTACTCCTTGAATTCACATGCAGATATTCATTTCTTTAAATAGTTCTCATAGCTGTATTTTCTCAGTTAGCTTAAAGCTATGGAGTCCAGTGAAAAGGGCATGAATTCTTGTTAACTTCAAATGATGTTCAGCGTAGAAGCATATATGCTCCACATATTCAAATTCACATTTGATAGTTATGTTCTTGAAGATTAGATCTATAATATTTCCAGTAAACTGAAAGGCTCAGATTTTTACTTCTTTTTTTTTTCTTTTTCATTCAGCTAATGTGGACTCATTTCTGAGCAAGTATGCAATTTTAAGAGAGCAAACAGATTTTTCTACCTATAGTTAGTTACAATCATGAATGGAAAACAGCTGATTCATCTGTTTTAAAGAAAGGCAGAAACTTGATTTTTCAGAATTATTTTAATAAGGAAAAGTTGCAAGAAGAAACATCAAGAGTGAGACATATTCCTTCCCTGAATTAATTCAAGGTTTTTTCTATCCAATAACTCCCTAATGTAAAAAGCATGAGTAGGACGGAGAGCAGAATGATGCTTCATTCCCATCCTTTGTAGATATGATAATTTTTAAGATACTGCCAGCCTGACAACTGGAAGCTGAGAGATTTTCTGAAGTCTGGTTTATTGGTCATTGCTGACATAAAAAATCTAAGTGCCTGATCACTTGATATTACAATGTTTTCCATGATATAAAAAGATCTTAGTTTATATTTCACCAGCTGCTTATATACATGAAAACTGATATATGCTTATGGATGCTTTAATTGTCTGCTTAAATGCTAGTAATGCATCCGAAGGCAAGATTTACAGCTTTTTCATACTGAGATCAGAACATGTCAGGCTTAGGCACCACATAGCTTTAATTCTTTAAAATTCCTGCTTGACCATGAAGTGTGAGTTTCCCCAGTCACCTGTAAATTACATTTAATTGGATTTTTTTGTCACTGCTGTGATACTCTTCTGCTTATTGCCATCAACAGGATCCTTCTTTGAGTTTAGAAGCTCCATAATAAAATAATTTCAGACTGTGATTGTTTAAGCACTTCATTATTCCCGATTCACAATTTATAGCATCAAAGTTACACATGGCTATTCCCACATGTCACTTCAAGTTTGGCAATGTTTGTAGGATTGTGCCTGATGGACACTAACAAGTACAACTATTAAATCTGTGTCCATCCTGGTTCTTTTCATGGTCTTACTCTGTCCCACATTATCTTTTATTTTCTAAGTTAAAATTTTGGATTTTAGGTAAAGACTGACTAAGAGGGAGATTTATTTTTTTTTTTTTCCTTACTTCTTTCCAAGGATAAAGGAAACTTCAAAGAACCTATGAAGATTAAGTTTATACCATTCTACTTTGTGGATAACCTGCTTTGGAGGGCCAGGGAGTGTATTCAGCAAATTGATAGTATTCTCAGTGGATAAGCAAGGATTTCACGTTCCCTAAAGAAAAGCCAATTTGAAAAGAGATATTAGTTCCTCTTTTTGGACCAGTTATACAGGCATCAATGTGTTTGGTTTTTTGGTTTTGGGGTTTTTTTAAGTTAGTTTACTAAATAATTTACGAGATCAATATACATATTTCAGCCTTCATCAGGATAGTTTGTATTTTCCATCTACAACTAAAGAATAATGTATTTGCATGTTCTCTGCAAGCATGCAGCTTTGCTGCAGGGGAATGCTGTGACGGTCAGGCAACCCTTCTTGTGTGTGTGTCAAAGCAACTCACAAGACAGAAGGGCCTGAAGAAGGTTGAGCACCTGTTCGGTGAGCAGTGTGATACAGCTCTAGCAAATGGCCAGGGACAGAACTGCGATCGGCTCCACCACGGTGGGGGGGTGTTTTCCTGTGCTATCTGCCCTGAGGCCGTGAACATTGAGTGCCGTGAACAGCAGCACAGATGCCGTGGCGCCCGTCAGAGCAAGAAATGGTCTGGGTCTGGGTTTACCTGGTGCTGCTGAGAATGAGTCTCACCTGTGCTAAGGTGCCAGGAGAGCCTGACGCTATGAAAAGGGAAACTGTCATTCAGCCGCATGGTGCTTTCTTTCACTCTGGGCTGTAGCAGAGTCACTGACTGAAGGGACTATAACTCACTGAGCGAGAGTACATCGCTGGACCCACGGGGTGATGAGTCTGTTTCTTTGTTTTCTTTCATTTATATGTTAGCCATTTATAAGAATAGGAGCTTGCCAGGACTTTTGTTCCTCCCGACACAGTTTTAGGGAGGAATAAAATCAATTGTTTCATTTTTCATTCTGTGGAGGGCCTGTGGTTTTTCCATGTAGTGTGATAAAAGATCAGTTGCCGCGGACTTGTCAGGTGGGACTGGACAAATGTCCAAGACATATAAAATGAATCAGGGAAAGGAGTCCTCAAATCTAGTGTATTCTTAGACTACACCAGTTTAATTTAGAAACTGGTGATCATTTTATTCATCAGTGTGAGAATGTACATAAGTAATTCACTTTAAACTGAGTATTTGTTTTCCTTGCATCTCTATTTATAGAATCAGCTGTGTGTTTTCTCACACAGTAAATGAGATGATGTCTGAATGTGAGCCAGGTTATGCCCAGGCAGTCAAGAAGGCCAAGAGCATCCTGGCCTATATCAGCAATAGTGTAGGCATCAGGACTAGGGCAGCGATCATCCCCCTGTACTCGGCACTGGTAAGGCCGTACCTTGAATCCTGTGTTCAGTTCTGGGCCCATCACTGCAAGGGAGACATTGAGGTGCCAGAGTGGGTCCAGAGAAGGGCAATGAAGCTGGTGAAAGTTGTTTAGCCTGGAGAAGAGAAGGCTGAGGGGAGACCTTATCACTCTACAACCACTTGGTAGGAGGTTGTAGTGAGGTGGAGGGTGGTCTCTGCTCCCAAGTAACAAGTGATAGGACAAGAAGAAATAGCCTCAAGTTGCTCCAGAGGAGGTTTAGATTGGATATCAGGAAAAATTTCTTCACTGAAAGGGTTGTCAAGCATTGGAACAGGCTGCTCAGGAATGTGGTTGTGTTGCCATCCCTGGAGGTATTTAAAAGACAGGTAGGTGTGGCACTTAAGGGATGTGGTTTAGTGGTGGACTTGGCAGTGCTGGGTTAGGGCTTGGACTTGATGATCTTAAAGATCTTTTCCGGCCTAAATGATTCTATGATTCTGTTCTATGATTATATGATATGTAAAGGTTCAATATTTACAATCTAAAATCTAGATCTTATTTTAAATGCAGCATACTTTCACCAATAATTGTATGAAATTTTGTTTCTAATTTCAGTAAAAGCAAAGATGAACTCCTGAATCAATTAAAAATGGCTAGTCACTTTTTTATTGTGGTGTGACACTTTTTCTTTTTAAAGGCAAGTATAAAATTATGAAGCTTAAGAGCTGAATTTCAGTAGCTCTATTAAAAATGCATTTCCATAATTTGCTTCTGATTTTTTAAAAATATAATTTATCTGCACAGTCATAACTTGGGAGCACAATGCATCAATAAAGTAGTGTTACATTTGTTCAGCTGTTAAATTATGATCCATTTTGCATAGTTTAAAAGCTTCTGGGATTCTTTATATATAGTTTCCTCTAGTGTTTATTTTTTAATTTGTAATATGTACCACAGAAATGAGTTATAGTGATAAATCTCGTGTTTGTGATTATTAAATTTTTAGATTAAGCATTTTATCTCACTGGCTGCAGCCAAATAAATGTAATTTACACACAGAGCGGTCTATTATACTTATTCAGTGCATAGGACTTCAATTTTTTCAATCCAAATAAAGTCCCAGTGGCTTGCTAACAATACACTGTAGTGATCAGAAGCTGCAGAGCAATTATTAGCACATTTATCGCATTACTATGTAGGGAAAGATCAGTGCTGGACCTTATAGGAAGGACTGTACCGATGTTTTAGCATTTATTTTCTTCCAGGTTTTTTCAGAATAACTAGCTGACATTTAGGTGATTATTATGCCATCATTGCAATTGTATGCAGTTGTTATTGTCTTAATGGATTAAGTACCCAACATATTAATTGCAAATTATTTGTTATAGTATCTGTTATAATTTGTTTAGAATCTGATGACAGCGATAAGTGTGATGGGTCACAACTATAGATATAGATGGTCTCTAACAGATTCTGTGGCCTTTGAGTGGCCTTTTCCATTTTTACCTTTATTGCCACCATAGCTTGTTTTCTGTGTTCTCCATCAGAATCCAGTTGCCTCTTCCCACTTTCTCAACAGAAATAACCTAACCAGAGATCTGATCCTATTTCTGAGATGGTGAGGGTCAAGGTGCTTGAGGACCTGTGAACTGGCTAATTCTGCGTCTCATCTGAATGAGAGAAGTTCTAGCTGTTGCCTGATTGTTGGTTAGGCAGTGACCTGCATGTAGCAAGTAGCCACTATTGCTGAATGAATCCTAGCTGTTTAGTGAATCAGTAAAAGTTCTGTAGGATGATTTGAATGTTCCAGGTTCAATGCATGCTGATGATGAAGCAGAATGTGTCAGTGGTGAATGGGCAGAGAAGTAACCATGCCAAAATTGCTGCTTGGCATAGTTCTCCAATGAGCTGGCTATGTGTCTGTACCAAGAAGTCATTTATAGGATGTGTCAGATATTTCATCTCTTTCCAGAAGTGTCTGTGACATAAGAGTCCATAATACACGTTTTTTTGTATCCCAGTAGTTCCCCTGATGGTCCATCTGATTTCCTTCTGGGTGTAGTTGATGATAATCACAAGCTGTCATGCCCATCCTGCTTGAGGACTTCCTGAAACACCTCATAGTTTCGATTCTTATATTTTTTTAATCTAAGCACTTCTCTGATTTTTGTTCTGTAACTTTGCTGGAATAATCAGACACTGAACTGTTTATTCAGGTTGCTGCTGCTAACAATATTGTCATGTTGATAACTGTAAATACTCTGGAAGAAAGAGTACGAGATTTCCCCACAGGTGACGTATGAAACATGCTGAAATATGTAGTTCAGATGGAGCATAGGAATGCCTGAAGACATCAGTAGTGGCCCACACATGTCTGAGATCTCTCCCTTGAAGTGCTACTTGGCATATTCTCAAGACACCATAGGAAGAGGATTAAGGAAAATCAATGTGAACAGCCAGGGAATCTAATCTCAAGGGCAATATTGGAACTTTGTCAATGTGGACAGTGTTTTGAGGATGAACAAAATTTGAGTTCTGTCATCATTAGTTTAATTCTTTAGAAAAGTGGTGGCTACTCTCAATTAGCATTTGATTTCTGTCCTGCTGCCTTAATCACTCACCTCTTAATTTCTTCAATGACAAGAATATAGAAGAAAACTAATATACCTGGAATTGTCTATTCTTCTTTTACATTCAGAATAATAAAACTAAATTGTTCATGTGGCTTTTCAGACGATGGGTGTTATGAAGTGTTTCGCAAAGTAATGAATTAAATGTTGGTTGTGCTGTGCCCTGCAGGCAAACAGAGCTTCTATTATGTTACAACAGTTGTTCACACAACTATGTAGAATTGCAACCTGATTTTCATATTGAGAGCATGAATAGAGAGGACATTGAGGTTATTTTCCGTTCATTTTGTAGAGTTCCAAAAGCTGTGAAAACTTTCACCTGAATAGTCAAATGCATACAAAGCAGGAAGAACAACTATACATGGAAAAACTGTGGATGGCTGCATTTTGCTGATTTAATCCACCAGAACTAGCTAACCTAAAGAGTTTGTTGGTATTATGATTTGTCAATATGCAAAACTGGTGTAGTCATATAGGAAAAATATTCAGCAGTGCTCACATTTTGTTTGCAGATCACCATATTCAACTTTATCAGCAATATAAGGGAACTATTGTGAGTGAATCTTATGAATTCTATTAAGTGCTAATGAAGATCTGAATAACTTATTCATTGCCTTCTTTGGCCAGACCTTTCAGACTATTTCTGTCATACCCTTTCTTGACTATGTCCCTCTTTGATTTTTTTCTTTTTACTCTGAACTGAAGTTTTTCTTCTGCTATATTATGTCCTAGAAAAGAGAGTTACATGAGAAATTAAATGCACTAGTTTTTTTATTAAACAGGAAATTTAAGTCCTTATTTAAGGGGAGGGCACTACAGACAGGGGAAGCACTGGCTATTTCAAGGTCTTCTCATTCAGTTTACTGCAGAAAAGACTTTGTAATTATGTTTATCTGCCTATTCTTTCTTCTTCTTAATGCAGTAATTTTGAACCAGTTAGCCAGTGACAGGCTAGCTTTACAGTCTTAGCTTTACAGTCTTGGCAATATCAATTTTCACAGAAATTGGTGACTAGAGAAATATTAGGGAGGGGGATGAAAAAAAACACGTCTACTTTTGCTATCTCTGTGCCTTACTGTCTTTCCTTAAAGGATCTCTGAACCTGCCACAGTGTATGATGTGCATTTGAGGAAGATATAGAATATTTACAGAATCACAAATTTCACGTGATTAGAAGGGACATCTGGAGATAAGTCCATCACCCCTGCTCAAAGCAGGGTCAATTTAAGCGGGTTGCTCAGGACCATTTCCTGTTGGGTTTTGAAAATTTCCATGGATGGAGACCGTTGGGGTAATAAAGGACACTGGAGAAGACAGGAAGTAATGGAAAATCAGCAGCTAGTCTGCTGTGCAGCAAAATGAATGAAAGTGAGAATTGAGTGTTGAAATGGAGATGGGGGTGCCTAGCAGCCAGGGGATGAAAGTGGTGATACTACAATAAGGGACTATTTAGTATGAGAATATTAAAGAATTACGATGTCAGAGAATTGTCCCCTTTTCACACAGTCTTGTTCCTGAAATCATGTACAGCATATCTTACCCTTTTGCTCTTTGGCCCTCATAATTATTGGTTATTAATTGCCAGGTCACTTATTAGTCACAAGTAATTTTTTGTCAAGATATCACAAAAAAAATTATCTCTGCATTATTTATGTAAAGACTGCGTACAAAATAGCAGTGAAAGCCTGCTAGAAGAGTTTACCTTCAAAGAAGCAATGCATGTATACATCTAATTGTATTAAAAGCAAAATTACCGGGAAAAGAAGATTTTCATGTAATATATAAATGTAGTCAAAAATTGTGACAGGAATAATCTTTTACTGAAAAGGTAAAGAATTCAGCCTCTAGATTTGTGTCTACTATGACAAACAGGCCAGGTGATCTCTTTTAAAACAAATAATTTTAGAAAGTAGTTTATACCTTTCCAAAACTTAGTGAACTGTTGTCACAGAACCTCACTGTTAGATAGAAATCTTTTCATTTATAGCCTGATCTTGTCATGCCCAGGTAGGATCTACAGCCTTTGGCACTGCCATTGATTCTAGGTACGTGTGGGATTTTATCCCATTTTACCAATGTGTGCTACTGCTATCTTAACGGATCGGTGATATTCTTTCAGGGAGCATTTTATACTCGAAAAATTGAGTGCAGAGCTTTAATTCTCTTCAAGAGAGTAGTGACAGAAGATGGTAACACCTTAAGATATATTATGTTTAATAGAAGATGCTGTTGAGTATCATATGATGCTGGGACAAAATATTGGCCTTGTGTAACTTCTCACTGTCGGAATAAGTTTGCTTGAAAAGCATATGGCATTTTAATTTTGTTCAAATACTTACACTTGTTCTGCTATAGCACATTTAAGCTTTGGTGGATGTCACCACAGGCTCGTAGCATTTTTGCAGTTATTTTTTGCTCTCCAGGAGCATCTGCCACTTTCTGGTTTTGTGCAAGCTGGAACACTAACCTTTCACTTAGATCAGGAGGCATTCTCCCTTGTTTCGGATTTCTGTGCAAGACCCTTACCTTGGAATTTAACATTGCCTTAACATGCAACACATCTAACAGCACTGTGGCAGCTGTTGACTCTTTGTGGTGACAGTACTTTCCATCCAAAATGTGATTTTTTTTTTTAATTTTTTTTTAATATTTTTTTTTTTGTGATCTATGTCCAAACTAACCTACCACTGGCAGGTTGTGCCCACAGTGTAAGGTGTTAAAACATAATGATACCTTCACTGGAAATTTATTTCTAGTACAATCTAATTGGCCTTTTTGCAGCTTCTTAACATTGATGTGGAACAGTGATGATAGCTCATGTTTTGAACGGTCTTTGAGACCCTTTCATATAGCCTTGTACATTTTCTTTGGAAAACACAAGGATTAGACAGTGCAGCATTAAATATTTTCTGGATAAATTGTCCCATGCTTATCGCAACCCAGGAGAGAAAGCAAGAATAATCTATAGATCAGAGAGGAAACAGTCTTGAGGGAACAAGAGTGAACCCCATTTCAACAGCTACTGCCGCCTTCTAAGTTTTATAAGCAGATAGCAGCAACCACCAGCTTGTCAACTGTATTAAAACCAGTTTTTATTAATTGTTTTACTAACTGACCTGATTGTTATCCTGAAGTTAAAGCTTTGTCTTTGATTCCTGTTTCCTCTTCCTTTATCCTAGTCTGGCTTGTCTCATTCATTAAGAGATGCTATATCATACAGATTATTAGACTGCAAAGAGGAATATTTGTATAATGGTAGGTCATATCTTTTCATCCCTATAGGCCCTCTTCAGATACTGGAAAGCTGCTATGAATTCTTCAAGCAGCCTTCTCTTCTCCAGGCTGAACACCCCCAACTTTCTCAGCCTGTCTTCATATGGGAGGTGCTCCAGCCCCCTGATCATCCTCGTGGCCCTCCTCTGGACTT
>WYDI02003743.1:0-38110 GCA_009867235.2 Psittacus erithacus
TACCCCTTGTCCTGTCACTGCAGCCCCTAATGAAGAGTCCCTCCCCAGCATCCCTATAGCCCCCTTCAGACACTGGAGGGCTGTGAAACCTCAGACCACTCTTCTATCAACACCCCCCCTGCCCATGAGCCCCAGGAACTTTGTGCTGTTGTGACCCCGGTATTTCATGGTATCTTGGTGCTGAGATAACTGAGGTCTGACCTGTAAAGGAGCCGAGTGAGTCAGCGAGGCAATGTCATTGTGTAGTTCTTGAAACATACGCCCTAGTTTGAGGCTTAAGCTTCCAGATTTGAAGGCGTGTGTGTGCATTGTGCCCCTGCCTGGAACCAGGGGCTGTTCATAGTAAACAGCCCTGAATAGAACCATTTCATTAGAACCAGCAGCAATGCCTCACATTTAACTGCTTCGTTGTTGCTCCGATAACAACACTCGATCCTTTATTCCCCACCCCCTCATTGCAGCTTTATTTGTCCCTAGGCTTAACTGTTTGCTGTGTAAATGCTGCTGTCAGGTTTTCGGGGGGAGAACGCCTTGCTTTTGGAGCAGGAGAGGAGCTGCAGCTGCAGGGAGCTCATGCAGGTAGCAGGGAAAGTGCTGTGTCCTTCATGTATGATCCTAGGGTCAGGACAGTGTTTGGAACATGCCTTTGGATGCAGAAGGCTGCAGGCTGAGGGTGTAGACGGCTTGTGTGCTCACCCCAGCAGTGAGTTTTGCTGTGCAGGGCCCTGTTAGCGTTCACCACCGCGGTGTAGAGTTCCTGACAATATAGGGAAAATGCAGTATTCAGATGTTCTGCTTGGGCAAGTTGCTGTGTCAGCAAGTAGGATGCAGAGTGGAGCAGGATTAGTTTAATGTCTGCTTAAAATAGGAGCTGTAGTTTGCAGTGATGAGACTTCCTTCAGGAGCAGTCTGTGCGGACAGAGCAGCAGGACAAATTACACCTCTGCCATTCCTGGATTATTCCATTCTGAGCCTTGTGGTCAGCATAGAAGTAACAGGAGTCCCGCTGCCGTGTACGTGTACAGTGTCTGAGCAGAACAGTGGGATGTGTTTCAAGAGATGGTAACTATTTGTTAGGGAACAGAAACTGCATTGTTTTAGTCTTTCACTGTGTGTCTGTATTTGGCCTCAGTGACTGGCTTGAGCCTAACTCAGTTATTTCTAAGTGTAGATAAGAATTCCCGTTGTCTTCTGTCAATGGGAAGTATGTCATACCCAAATGTTACCCATTGCACTTTAGGGAGATGTCCCATTCCCTTAAGGAAGGGATCAGTGTTGTGATCTCCAAGTAGAAGTGTTAAAAGGACAAGGGCTGAATCTAAGCAGTGAATTGGGTCATGGAGCTGTAAACCTGGAACCTGCCCATTATTACTCAGTTTTTCCCTCTTTTCTCACTTGTGTTCTCTTTCTTTCTGATGCTTTTCTTCATCAGTCAGTACCGCCCACATTCTGCATCCCTAATGATGGGAAGGGCTGGGTTTGTATTTGCATCTTCTTGTTCATGAGCAGAACTGCCAGGGATATTAACTTTAAAGAAGGCTTTTCCCCCCCAGTTTTACACTTCTTTGTGTACGGGAGCTCAGCTCCGTGCCTTTGGGGCTGAGCTGCAGCCATGCTTCCGGGTGACTCTGCATCCACAGTATGATGCTGTTCCTTAAAGCCTTTGCTGTGTGTGCTGGGGAGTTCACAGAACAAGGTAAATGTCTCCCTTTGTCCCATGTTCAGCTGTAAATACTGGTATTAAAGCCCCCCAGCGCCCAGCTTGGGGATCCTCCGGGTGCTCTTGGGGTTTTCTCAAGCAGCTCCTCTCACGTTAACCTCATCACAGCGATGTTAATGGAGCTGAGAAACTCTGCAATAGCCGGGTTCAGAGGCTGTCATTAAGCACGTTCCCTGCCTCTGTTTTAGTGCATGTTAAGAGACTGCTCTGCTGCTGGTGCAGCAGTTTGTTCTCTTGGTACAGCATCGATGGTGGGGAGCTGAGAGCTTTGCTGTGGAAGCAGGACGCATATCCCAGCCCATCTTGTCTCTGAGAGGGTGAAGCACGCTCAGAAAGAGCTTATTTAGCTGCTGGGTTTTGGTTGACTACAGTTTGCCTTGCCTGATGCTTTTCACAAGCGAGGGGATGTTTGTGGAGTGAACTCCAGGCTGTGACGTCCATGGAAGTACGAGGTAAGGGGTGGGGAAAGCCCTGCCTAGTCACAGGGAGGAATTTGCCTGGTAGTTAAGGTCTTGAACATCGTTTCGGTGGCTCCTGGGTGATGTGGCAGGGTTATCTTATCAGAGTGTGTAGAAGGAGCTGGTTTCTGTTCACTCTTCTAGTTCAGCATCTTGGGCTGGCTGCTGTGTGATTTCATGGGGGTGTTTCTGTCAATGGCTTCATGCCCCTGTGTGCGTTCCTCATAAAGCTCATTGTCTGTTCCTGAGGCTCTGTCTGCAGCTTTGTATTAAGATTCTCAGAGGCTGAAGACAGAGCAAGGATGTGTGCAAAAAGCAGGATTAGCGAACCAGCTGAAACCCAGGCCTGAAGGCCAGCCAAATAGGATAGAACCTTACTGGAAGAGAGTGCATTGACTCAAGCAAGTGGGTAGAGCCTTTGTTTTGCTTGGCTTGCAAATCTCCTATGGAATCGTGGTGTTTCTCTGTTCTTTCAGAAACTGTTTCAGTTCTCATTCTTTCCTTGCCAGGCGCCTATCGAAGCAGGTGAGGAGCTGCTGCACAGAACTTAAATAGATTAGAGAAGAGTGCAAGGAAGTGATTGCCCACGTCAGGACCCCTCTGGATTTTGCTGAGTGAGCAGAAAGGGTTCACTTCAGTTTCTTCCCCACCGTTCAGAGAGGAGCTGTGGCTCTAGCAAGGAAAAGGTTGAAGAAGGGCTCATGAGCAGAAGCCGGCTGGATCTGATCATCCTGTAGCTGGCAGGACTTACAGGTGCCTTCTGTGCATTTATGCAGCATCTCGCCCACAAGTCTTGCATTAGGCAAAACTAATAATGGGAAGGCTTTTATGTTGCTTCCTTAATTTACCGACAGCTGATGGGTACCACATCTGCTGAGAAATCTGTGCATGGCTTCCACACGGTCCTTCTCTGTGTGGCCAACAAAGGTGCAGTTCTGAGGCTGTGCTTTGAAATGCATAAAGCCCCTTTTGGAGCGTGTCACAGGGGGCTGTGTAAGCGGATTCAGAGGTGATCGTTCCTGCCTTGTTTGGCTTTACACAGGTTCTGATGAGAGCTTCCACTTCAGAGGATATCTTATTTTCTTCAGCCTTACAACCTGTGCTGCAGGCACGGTAGCACGTGGCTGCCGTGCAACAGGAAAAGGAAACACAGCTCAGGTTGTGATGAAGGGGAGCAAATCTGCCACCAGTGCATCAGACAGGGCCCGTAAGGTGATCACAGATTTCTACTATGCAGATGGTCAAAGCAGGATGATTCAAGTCATTAATGAGGGAGCTCAGCGCAAATACTGAGGGAAATATTTTGGCTGCTGTCAGTGGGAGTAGATTTTGCTGTTGGTACAAGGCTGAAGCGTGGAAACGGGAAGAAAAGGAGAGGTTTTGGAGCATCCAGGCTGGTATAATACGGAAGGACCAGGAGGGTTACAGAATGTGTGTGGTTCTGCGTTGCTTCTCATTTCCTAAGTACATAAGGGACAAGTTTGGGGCCGTTATTAAAAGCTGCAGCTCTGACTCTTTGGCTTGGGGAGAGGAGAGAATGAGGGGCTTTAAAGAGAGCCCCCCACCTCCTCCCTGATGGCTCCTCTGAAGCTTTGCTGGAGTTGGAAGCAGTTCTGCTCAGTTGGGTGGAGGGGACGTGGTAGCAGCGATGCCAGCTTTGTCCTTTATGATTTCTTGTACTTCTGTGGGTGGTATTTGCAGTTTCAGCTGGATACTTAGGCTGGAAGTGTTAATCAGACCGGTTAGGCCGACACATCTGCGCTAAAGCTGCTCTTTGTGGTGTCCTACATAACTGATCTCCAGGTTTCTATTTTAAATTCGGTAGCATGAAATATTCAGTAGTAAATGTGATGGATGGTGGCGGAGCTGCACGGAGCCACATTGCTGCTCTTTCAGACACGCATCCAACTGGACAGTACTTGATGCTCCATAGGAAAGTGCACACCCTCGTGTGTCTGGTTCATGGGGAATGTTGTGGAAAGGGTGGTGGGTTCCTTCCTGGTTCCCTCTATCTGAGTAGTTTTGGTCGTAAAGTTTTCTATTCATTGCATTTATCATGTTTATTCAGTGGCAAGTTTCAGAAGCCAGGGAGTGAACTCATGGTGACAAGTCCCAGAGGTGCAGGCAGAAGCTGAATGTATCCTGTTTTCAGTTGTTTCAAGTGCAGTGTTCAGATAACTTCTTAACGTGGTTTTCATTAAACTGTGTCTCTTTTATCAAAGCATTTCCTGCATCTCTCACTGAGTCGCTCGGTTGCTTTTTGGATGTGACTTAATAGAAGAACTGAAGCAATCCAATCCAAAATCTTCCTTGGAGCTCATGGAATCAGGGCAGAGTCTCCAGGCCAAGATGTCTCGTTCTATTAATTAGAATGGAAGACTCTTCCCTTTGCACCATGTGCGAGGAAGCGGTGATTTATAGCTAACGGATGCTCTGCAGGCAGCAGCGTTCCATCTGCTCCACCAATTTTGCCGTTGCATTTTGATGCCAAGTCTTGGAACAGCCTCACACCTGGATTTCTCATTCCGGAGCACCGTTGCCGGGGCTGGGTTCTTCCTCCTGCCTTGGATGCTTTTTTTGCAGTAAAATGCTTATTTCTATCAATTTGCATTTTGTTTCCAGCTTCAAAGCTGAGAGTTTCTGAAACGCTGCTTAGAATAAGCGCAGGCAGCAGAGATTATCTTTATACCAAAGGCAGGCAGTGGAGTAGCGACTTAACTTTCCTTGCTGCCCTCGTGAGCAAGCACCTTGTTTCATTTAGTGCGATTTGAGCTTAAAACTGAAGTTTTCAGTAACTTTAAATAACTTAAAGACTGAAAGAATGATGAAAACAAAGCGCTTGCTTGAGGTTCTAGCGCTTCTCTGCCAACAGAAACCTTTTCTAGTTCATGTTGAGAACTGCTGATCCAAACCAGGTCTTCTGGACTTTGAATTCCATGGGGATGCAGCCCACAGGCCATACATTAATGCATCTTGTGAACCCAGGATGTGAGTTACTGCCTCAGTGATCGGCATCTGAGCCTCTCGGAGTTGTTCCCCAGCAGTCAGGCAACCTGCTTTCTCCAGCTCCATGTCCCTAGGGAGCAAAAACAACCAGGAGAATTGTATCCCTGCCTGATAAAATTAGGTCTTCTGTAATCTCTCTCATGGCTTGCTGCCTTGAAAAACATATGTTTTAATGCAGGAATAATGCATTCCATTTAGGATGGCTGTAGCCGTGGGAGCTGCTTGACTTGGTGAATAAAGCACTCCCATTTTGCCTCTGGGATCAGGACTAATGTCAAACATCAGGTCTAAAGTGCAGCAGTGGAAAAGAATTGTTGGGGATGGTTTTCCTGGCTTTCCTTGTTGAGAGGGGGTTTGTTCCTGTTACCTTAGTCCTAAGGAATTGGAAAACTAAAGCATCTTTTATTGGGAATTGCAAAGAACAGATGTTGGTGTCTCGGTAGATTTTAGCTTACTCTGCATTAAGAACTTATTTGGGAATAGCAACATTGGTGTTCCTCCAGAGCAGGTTTATAATGGATATCTCTGGGAGCACAGGTAAGTTGCTGGAGGATGTCCAGCTTTATCCCTGCCTCTCCTGGCACTGCAGCCGCATGCGTCTCCCTAGTGCTGACCAAGCCCTCTGTGCTGTTGGGAATTGATCATCATGTGATGCTTCCAGCTCCTCCTTCCGAGCTGCTGAATTCCATTACAGGAAGCTAAGAATAAGGCTTTTCCCACTCATGATTTTCCATGTGAGCTGAAGTTGCTGCAAGGATGGACTGTGGGCTGTAGAGCTGTGCTGCTGGGAGTGGCAAGGGGTGACCATGGGGGCCACCACGAATTGAGAAGTGCTGTTCAGAGCATCCAAACCAGCTTATGATGGGGCATTTCCTTGGCCCTAAATTGGAAGGATGTGACCTAAAGTGGGAATGATGCAGCAGATAAAGCAGCAGATTGAGAGCTGGAAGGTGTGGGTGGCTTCAGGTCCTGTCCCAAAGTGTGATTTCATTCCCTAGCCGCACAGCCACCCTTCCAGAAACGGTAGTCAGATGAGGATGTGTTAAAGAAGGTTTTGTGTTGCCTCCTGTCCCAGCTGCACCTTTAATGCACCAAGTCTTCATTTAGAGTGCTGATTAATCTCTGACATGGAGAAGCATCTCAATGTGAAGCACCTCGTCTGGAAAGGCTGTAATTTGCTCGCTGACACCAGCAGTGAATCGTGTATGTCGGTAGGGATGGCCTGATAAAGGCTGTTTGCTTTGCTTAGTGGTTGGCTCTTCATCATCACCATCACTGTAATTACCTGCTGTGGAAGCTTTGGGTGCTTCTCTGGAAGCAGTGATTGCAGATAAGCTGACCAGCCAAAAGAAACCCTGAGGAGGGGAAAGAGGCTTTGGAGTTTGTGCTTCCTGGCTACACAGAGGTATGAGCAAAGTGAACAGCGTTGGGCAAGCTGTGTCAGGAGGACAAGCTGTGAGCCTGGTGTGGCTCTGTGCTGACGTTCCTGCGCCCGGTGTGCATTGTCACTGGTGAGGAGATGCTCCGAGGAGCTGGGAGGTGACAGAGCACATTCCAGGCTGGGATTATGATGGAGAGGAGAAGCAGAGTCGGGTGATCCGAGCTGGAGATAAAAGGTCCTTGATCCTCTGTGGATTTGGGAGGGCAATAAACAGAGCTGCAGCTTATTAAACCAGGCTTTTTCCTTTACTTCTTTTCCCCCTTAACTGACTCTAAGCAGAAAACCCCTGTTAAAAGTGTGGCATTAAATAGAAGATGGTTCCGTGTCCCATAGGGGTGGCTCTAGCAGAGTGCTGATGGTATTGGGTTGGCCAAATGCAGGGCTTCTCGCAGTGCTCTTTGTGTCTGGCAAAGGAGAAGGGTGCTGCTGAAGAGCTGGCTTCAGCTGACTCCATGCCATGGCTCTGAGTTGGGGGGAAGCATTTATGTGCCTGTGCTGCATCCTCGAGAGCTGCAGCCCTGCTCTCATAGCAAAGCCTTGGGTGCTGTCACTCCTCAGCCCCTTGTTTGTCCCATCCTGCAGAGCACAGGCACCTCGGCTCAGGGTAAAGCCATGAGCTTTGGTGAGCTGGAGAGAGCTGGATTGAGCCATCAGGAGACTGATGAGGAAACGTTGGGATGTTGATTGCGCTGTTAGGAATATAAGCTTGTTTCTTAAATTGTGACCCATTTCCTTCAGTTCAGGAGCAGTGAAGGCATCTGTAGGTCATCAGGTTATAAATGATTTTGATACAGCTCTAAACTTGGTGGCAGTCCTGAAGCCCTGAACAACACAAGGCTGAAGCTTGTGTCAGCCGAAAGGAGATCTCGTAATAGTGAAGCCCTCATGCAAATGCTCTTTTGAGACCAAGACCTGGGTTGTTCTTAGGGCAGAAACTTGAAGCGATCCCTTAGGGGTTAAAAGAAAGAACAATTCTCATTGTAACTCCCTACTGATGGAAGCTGCTGCAGTGAAAAGGGGGAAGTGTTATTCCCAGTTGGCAGGCAGGAAGCTGAGGTGCACAGTGAGCAGAGCTGGTGCACATCAGATCTGCTCCGTAGAGGAGGGTCCGTTGTCACTTCAAAGGAAGGACTTTGATGACTCCCAAATGGAGCCTGTGCAGTGTGCCGGGAGTTTGCCTGTTCTCCCATGGGTGAAGGCAGTGTCATGGGTAGCTGTGATGGTGCTGGGAAGTTTTGGTTGAACCCAATGTAAACCACGTGGCTTTGTGGCATTCCTCCTCTCGGCCTGAAATTCCCAAGTGTTTCATGGAATAGCCTGAATTGACAAAGTCAACGATTGAGCCCCAAAGAAGGAGAATCCTGGATGATGACGAAGCAGATGACTCAGGTATAAATAATCCCCTTATGGCTGCAGCCACACCTAGAAACCTGGAGCAAACATTGCTCTTCTGTGTCGTTCTTCCTCTCTTTGATACTCGTTACTTGTTAAGTCCTGTTTTAAAGCTGCGTAGGGGCCACTCATCGTGAGCATGGAAGACTTGGGACTGTTGCTGGAGTGCTTTTGACCAGAGGCACGGATGCCTGTGCTGGAGCGTGGCTGGGTCGCTCTCCTCTTTCCCCCAGCTCACACAGAAATACAAAGCCCTGGAGTTGTGTTTCCTCGGAAGGTTTTCAAGGCAATTCCTTTTGCAATGGGCCTTTAAAAAGTGCCTGGCTAGAGCAGCAAACAGGAAGATGCAGTGACCCCTTGGCTTTTGTGTGTGAGAGCGTTGCTCTCAGACAGAGCTTTGGGAAAACACTTTTAGTAGTGGCTGCTTCTGGCATGGAAGCCAGAGAGAAAAGCATTTGGATCTGTTGGTGTATTATGATTAGTGGCGTGTGTCTTGCTAGGTAATTACTTGCCTAACAGCGTGGGGCTGTTTCTTCCCTCTTTCGTGGTGGATAAGCTGCTCTTTAACCTGAATGAAGCTGGTTTTCAGATGAGACTTAAGTAAATCTGGACCTTTCTCCGTCCTCCCTCTGATTGTGTTGTAGCTCCTGTAAAAGGGGCCTGCAGCCTGCTCTGTTGAGTGTGGCTGTCACTGATTCCAAGGGCTTTTTAAGAGGTTAGGGTTTGTTTCTTGGTTCTCATCCAAGCACGTCCCATTTGCTTTGCATTGTTCTTTTGTACTGAGCGCTCTCCTTTGGGCTTTGACCGTGGCCTAGGAAATGTGCTCCTCTGGCTTAAAAGAGTTGTAGAGATTTGTCTTACACAGCTTCCCTGCAGTCATCCTTCTTGGTGTGGAAGGGTTGCAGAGCGGGATGCGAAGGCAATTCCCTGCGTTGAACCTGATGGAGAAAGCCAAATAGAAATAGAGGTTCATGTGCGGGCAGCTCTTCAGGGGATGGTTTATGGGGGTTCACTCTCATCCATCCACATGGAGTCTGCAGCAAAGGTGACGCTTTTCTTTGTTCACCTTCTAGAGATCTAAGTGGATTCAGCGAAGCAACAAGAGCGGGAGGATGTGAGGTGAGGCAAATGATGGTGGCTGGGTTCTCCATGGCACTCAGCATGCCGTAGCTTGGCCCCTGCTCTTAGGAAAGGAATTACTGGTGGTGTGCTGGTGTTTGAAATGACAGAGCACCCTCCTGTGAGCAGTGAGGCGGTGTGAAAGGCACGGAGGTGCTGTGCAGCACTGCGGGCACGCTCCTCTTCCAGCACGGACACAGCTGAGCTGGACAGAAGGCTAAAAGGGAAAGACTTGGCACGGAGAACTGGGGAAGGAGTAAATAGTCTTCTATTAGGATTGAGTTTGGCTTCAGTTTAGGGAAGATCTGGCAACGATACAGCCTAGAGCATGTTTGCTGTTTTCTGGTGCTCTGCCATGCAAAGAGACCACCTCTGGGTTGTGCTGGTTCAGCCGCTCTTGGGATCTGGATTGAGGAGCTGGCGGGCTTCATAAGCTGAACAGATTGCAGGGGAATGCTTGACATCATGAGAGGATGCCCTGCAAACAGTCCAAGAAAGGAAGAATGAAAGCGGAGGGATGCGGGAGACGGAAGAGCTGCTTCTCTTCTGTCACTGCTATCAAGAGCAGCTTGGATTTGCTGTGGGTGCAGTGTGACAAAAGGCTTCCACGCTGGAGCGAGCTGGCAGTTGTTGGATGGTTTCCACCTCTCAAAGGGATTGTTTGAAGCTGTCTCATAGATTCCTGGTTGAAAGGTAGGTTTCTGCTCCTTCGGCACATTCTGCCCCAAGCAATTGCAGGCAGCATCTCTCGTGTTAACTCACGAAACCAGTTAATGTTTGAGCTTGAAATGTTACATGCTGTTAGATACGTGAATGGCAAAGACTCTGCTGGCTGTTGCAGGGAGTTACCTCATGGAGGGGAAAAGCTGACTTGGGTTTCCTGTGCTGTCCTTCAGCTCTCATCGTGCAGGGTGCACGTTCCAGGCTGCGCTGCCTTATCTGGGCATGGAGGTGCATATGGAAAGGAAGAAGGCATTGAGGCTCCTCGCCAGTTGCTTAAAGCCTTTGTTACAGACTAAAGGAAGCCTGCACCCATTTAGGCCCTTGTACAGCCCCAGGGGCTTTCTTGGCCTCATACGTAAAGAAGATGAAGGCAGCCGCATGGAAGTGATCGCACCCTTTTGCATGTCAGTCTGCATTAGCTCGTCAGGTCCTGGTTGTTGTGTTTGACTGCTGAGGTCTTGTGCTGGATTCAGAGGGTTTTCATTCCTTGGGCCTGGCACAGCAGCACTTAACACATCTGCTGAAACGAAACCACGAGGAAAGGATCCTCTGTGCAAGAACACTTGCAGAACCGGTCCCTTACTGAACCGCTCCGAGCCCGTGTGCGCCTTCGTGCTCATCACAAGGAAGGAGATGTGTGCAGTGGTCAGGCTCTGCTGCCTTGCCTCTGGGATGACCGGTTTCTCCACGGGATGAATGCCTCCTCCTCAGCTTGCTGTGTGCTGAAATAAAGAGGAGACACAAACTCCGGGAGCAAAATAAACGTCACTTTTAAAGCAGTGCAATGATGTGAATCAGAATTGGGCACTGTCAGGTCTGAGCTGCTCTGCCAGGTCCCTTCTGTCTGCATGAAACGATCGTGGAGTGATTTATAGCTCATAAGCTGCAGACATAGTGCTGGCTGTGTAGAGTGCTTGGCTCTGGCAGGCTGCATTTCTGGACTAGGTTGGGGTTTTTCCCTCTTTCAGAGCTTTTAAATAGTCAATCCTGTCTGTGCACAGCAAATTGCTGCAGGTATCGTGCTTCGGAGGACTGAAATGATCCCATTGTACAAGGGGTAATGAGGAGAAGTGGTTGCTTTATTTCCCAAACATCATTTCTCTTAGGAGACTGTTGCATTGCATGGCACAGATTCTCCTTATATGAACCATACGGAGTCAGCAGACAAGTGTTCCCGAACAAATCACAGGGCAGCAGTCCAAACCAGTGCCTGTTGTCTGCACTCCTCCTTTTCCAGGGCTTTTGCTAACTGCAAGCTCTCTATAACCCTTCAGTTCCTCT
Organism: Psittacus erithacus; assembly: GCA_009867235.2. Taxonomy (NCBI): domain Eukaryota; kingdom Metazoa; phylum Chordata; class Aves; order Psittaciformes; family Psittacidae; genus Psittacus; species Psittacus erithacus. The sequence goes on from WYDI02003743.1 coordinate 11,141, forward strand.
TTCTTGGCGCAATAGATTGGCTGAAATTACTGCTGTCAACAGGTCCTGCTCCACTGCATCCCCTTAAATCGTGTAGCCCTGTCTGGGGCACTTCACATTGCTGTAGAAGGGCCATTTAGTGCTGTAGTTGAAAGCAAAGCGTGCTGCGAACATGGTATTTTATCAAACAGATCCAAGCGTGTCCCTGTTAATAATGACATTGATGCTGGTTTTATAAATACTATAGTGTTCCTTGAAATGGTTGATACCTGGTGATTATGGCTCCATTAGGCACAGTAACAGATGGTTCACACAGAGCTGCTTTTTATCTTGTCACACATAGCAGAAACGAAAGGGAATGTGAAGTTCTCATCTCTTCAGTGGTGAGCCGGGCAGGTTGGCACTGCTGGGGTAGAGAATCTCCTCTTAACACTGTGTGACCGAGGAGGACATAAACTAGTACCTAGAATGATGCAGAATAGACTAGAAAGGGGTGATGAATCATGCTGGAGCCAGACAGTGGAGAGCACAGATACTGGAGTGGATTGTAAGCCAGAGGACCGAGACTGCAGTTAGGATGCTCTTTGCATGGGCAGACCACAGTGTGCTGTAGGATTTCCAGGTTGTAGAAGAGATGGAGCTCCTGCGGTTACTGAGCTAAAGGCAGAGGTTGGAAAGTGCCTGCCTTCTCCTTACCAGCCGAAACAGAGGTGGATTGAGGCCATAGACGTGGAATCACTTTGCCAAGGTCACGGTGTGGGGCTGAAGCAGCAGCTTTGCAAGCATCTGCGGTTGCCCTGTGCGCCTGCAATCGGTTGTGGCTTCCTCATGTTTTAGTACAGCAGGCATGATGTGGGATCGGGGACCTCTGTGTCCCCACAAATGCCTCTGAGCCCAAGGTGACACCCTGTGCAACTGCCAGCTTGCTTTTCCAGGGGATGCTGGGGGGAAGTTTTGTCTTTCTGGCTGTTTTAGTGTTGTATGATCTGAAATCGTGTTCTGTGCCTGCAGAGGAGCAAGCGCTTCAGGCTTCTTTGCAGTGAGTAAGCTGGAGGGTTTACCTGGGTTTTTACATAGTCATAAAAACAGGCTAATAATGTTAGAATTAAGTGCTAATGAGAAATAAAGCAGTAAAGATTAGTTTATTATTTAAAGTAATTCTGCTTGCACCTTGGAGGGAGATTGGCTGTTGCTGAGGGCAGCTGCAGTCACCTTTGCTTTCACTGTATTGCAGAATGAAGCATGAAAATATGATCTCACTCTCATTAAAATGAATGGATGTCATCGGTCAATTAAAAGAGTTTTGGGAGCTTCTGGCAAGTCATTCCAGGTTGCTATTAAGCCCTGACCAACCAAACATCCTTACATTGGAGGTGATGGGGAGAGTTCTCTGTTAAGTGACTGAAGGATGAGGGAGCATCGCAAGAAAGCAGCAACCCAACCATCCCTAAACTACTGGAAGGCAGCAGTATGGGTGCATCCCTCCTTGAGGGAGCTCCTGTCCTGTCTCTCCAGGGGCCTTACTCGAAGCTGAGCCTCCTGAACACATCAAAAGTGGGACTTTGGAGGGAGTGATTCCAACTTTATCTTCAGCGCAAGTGTTCTTGCCCGGTGCAGTGGTGATAACCTTTTGTCTCTGTTTCATTGGCTGGCGTTCTAACAGTTAACTCCTGTTACTGCTTTACTGGGGGTGCATTTTGCTGCTTGCTGCTTTTCCAGACAGTTTGCAGTTCCCAACCTTGGGGTTTTTCTGCTTTATCCATAATTCCATGTGGGCATCAGTGTTTGCAAGGAATCTTTCATCTCTTGCTCTGGGCTGTGCGGAAGTGCAGTGGCAAAAGAGGCTGGTGCTGGCTTCATCGTTTTCAGCATATGAATATTTCATTTAGGCTTCTTGAAGCTTTTAGCAGATTTGTCAGGCTTTCTTCCCTCTGGTGGTGTATGTGAGGACAACTTGAGAGAGCGTTCTGATTCACTTCCCATGCGGAAAGCGGTTTTCGGTAGTTTGATTTATGGCTGAAATACTTGTAAGAAGCTCCTGCTGTTCAGTGAGTAACTTTACCATCAACCATAAAATGCATCCAGCAGTTCCTCCTTTTTTCCAGCCAGACTACAGTCAAGCAAGTCCTGTACCACATCCAAGGAATACCTCTTGCCTATAAAGACCAGTCTGTATTATCACTCCGGAGCAAAGGACACGGATGTGCTCAGCTGTGCTGTGAGCAGTCACAGGTTTCAGAGAGCCTCCCCCACTGCTTGTTCTCTCTCTGCTTCATCATTAACCAGACTCTGATGCTGCACTTGTGAAGCTCAGAGTGTTGGTGCCATGATAGAAATCACTGCTCTCAGCTCCTGCCCTGTGTTGCTTTCACAGAGCCAGCGTGGGTGTTTTGGGGACAACGTTCACTTGGTTAGGGCTGAACTGTGTTTAATACGCTGCTGTTACGTGTTCACCAGTTTATCTAAATGATACTTTATCATTTTGGACCCGTTTTTAGGGTAAATTTGATGTTGGAGAGATTGCAGCTTGGTAGTGCCAGTACACCAGGAGGTTTTACCTATAGACATCAAGCTGCTTCTCTTGTTCAAGTGCAGAGCGCAGGACACCAGGGCAGACGTGGAGCAGGTACGTTGCCTTTCAGCACGTGAGATCATTTGGTCTGAAGACCATTTGGAACCAGCTTAGAGGTTGGTTGGTGTTTTCTCACTCTCTGCAGCTGCCTTCCGTACCCAAGCTCATGGTTATTCTGCATTGTGCCCTAGCATCAGGCTTGTGCTGGAGTTGATGCTGTTCAGCTGACAGCCCCGTGAGCTGTGACTTTGCGCCTGCTGAAATCTGGTGTTGGTGATTCAAGATGAAAACACCAAAGGGAAAGGGCAGTTGGCATTCTGGCCTCTGGCAGAGGCCACTTCTGTTCACCAGTTAATGTTGCTTTCCATTTGGCTGCTGTTTGCTTGGGCAGTTATTTGCTGTTTGGAAGAATTACCACTAGGTCTGTGTGCCGATGCTTTAGTGCTGAATTGACCTGCTGAAAGAGGAACATGTGTATTTTCCTGCCCTTTTTATTAGGAGTAAACCACAGTGAGTTTATTTCCACTGTATCAAATGTCCCAGCCCTACCTGGAAACAGAGTGCACAAGTGTCAGAATCCTATGGACCCATGTGCACAGTGATGCTGTTGAGGTGTTTGCTTAGCCAGCGGAGCACTATCTGCTTGCTGTGCCCGTATTTCAGGTGCCAGCTGAAAAACCCATTTCCTCTTTCATTGCTATTCAGCCTCTGTGTGTAGTTAGAGGCCTGACTCAGGAGTATGACAAGTGTCAGATGCATTGTGTTAGGGCCAGGCCCTATTTCGCAGTCCTCTACAGTGGTGACAGTGCTGTTGGAAGCTGTCCCATCTGTTCTTCCCGAGGCTTCTGTTGCTGAGATTATTGGGCTTTAATCTGTCTCCTGGTGGTAGCTTTGCTTTTCCAGGAGGAATTACTGCTGTGTGCCCATCAGCCCACGCCAGAAGTGGCCATTGCCCTGGTGAGAGGAGTCTGCTGCCTTTGGGAGGAAGAGGAGCACGGTGCTGTCAGCAACTTGGAGTCCTGCGGCAGCTTTACAGGCTCAGGTAGACCAGGACTGGGGAGGACTTCAGATGAGACGTTTGCTCAGCCCCTCTAAACCACTGCAGAGACTGTAGTTACTGTGCAGGCAGAGCAGCGATTGTCCAGAGCTTTGTGGCATCCTGTTTGTGTGTTGCTGAGAGCCTCAGTTCCCCGCTCACTGAGACTGTCCAGCAAGGTGGTTTGGAGTCATTTGTTGTGATTGCTCCGCTGCTCCCTTCTGTGTTATTTTTCACTCATGGAAAATTGACAGGAGAGGCATTTCCTCCTGTGGAGTTTGCTCTTGTGGATGCTTGAAGAGAAAACATGATCTCAGGAGCAGCTTTTTACCAAGGATGCAGCGACAAGGTCTGTAATAGGCGCACAGTGCTTTGGAAGCGTATTGTAAAGCATCCGGGTATCAGTTTGCTGTCAGAGACTGATGTGTTCAAACTAAATCACATCTGCAACTGCTATGTCTTTTCTGCAAGCTCTTGTTCCTTTTGTTTGCAGTCTTGGTCAAGCTGCTGACTGTGTGCTCTGAAGTCATCCCCCTCATTTCTCCACGCTTCCTTCCCTCCACAAGTAAGATATTTGAGAACTCCGTTTATTTGAGTTGGAAAGGGGGGAGACTGCACCCTTGAAGAGGCCACAGTAGGAACATGCACTGCAAGTAGTAATTGTGGGTTTGGAGGCAGCTTCTTGAATAAGACCTTTCTTTCTCTTGAGCCTGTTTGTTTACAGGGTGCACGGCTGTCAGTGTTGAAAGGATTTTTGTCCTGGGGATGGACTGATACAAGGCAGGAGGGATCCATGTGTTTTGGAAGGATCAGAAGGAGTGTCTGGTATTGTAATATCCTGCATAACAAGGCCAGCAAACAGATTGACCATTCCTTCTCTTCCTGAGCATAGCGTGGGGTTTCTGCTTGAAGGCAGAAAGTGCAAGGCCCTCAAGCTGGATGTCATTCTCTTTAAGGAGCTGTTAGTGGGCAGAATTGGGAGGCACTGCTTTGCTGGGAGAGGTGCCTGTTTTCCCTCGAGTGGATTAACTGTGCTGGATTCCCAGCACGCAGCTGAGCAGTGCTGCGAGGGTCTCATGTTTGCTGCTAATGGCACATTTTGCCCATTATTTTGATCTGCCACACAGCTTAAAGGCTTTCACATCAGGATCTTGGCCACATCCTGCTCTCCAGCCTCGGAACAAAGCGCTTCTGAAGCAGACACTGCCTCTCCTTTCGCGTGCTGAAAGAGCCCTGCACCGAAGTCATTCCTCGCATGATGTTGCTTGTAAAGAGCACTGCAGCTGACACAATGGTGGGGTTTCTTAGGCTTGCTGGTGACGTGCCAGCGTGGTTTCCTTAGCACTGGAATTCCTCAAGAAGCCGTGGTTGCTGATGTAAACACAACTGAGAGCTTAACACAGCCTGTGCTGAAGCCTGCTGCTTGTGCCGTGCTGCACAGTGCATTCTTCTTCTGCCCATTCTATTTAAACCTGGTTTGCCAAGCTTGTAACTAACTTGAACGGGTTGTGCTCTTCAGTGCAGAAAAGACAGCCTGGGCTCTGCATAGAGGAGCCTGTGCTTCTTGACGCAGCAACGATTGCTCCATGGGGCATCATCCCTTTGACCGGGACGCAGTCTGGGGTTGTAGAGCTGTATTTGGGATGCACATCTGCAGGTTTAAGGTTATTTAACAAAGTGCTTTGGTTCCCACTGGCCAGGCTGGAAGAAAAGAGTCGCAAAGCTCCCGTAGCTGCTCATGGAGTCCGCCTGCAGTGCCTTTGTCGGGAACTTATGGAGTTTGGTGGGAGCTCCAGCTGGTGAAATGACGAGTGGTGCGCACTGATCTGAGTTGGGTAAAAGATTAACACTTGTATTGCTTTAATTGGAGTAATGGAATCCTGTTATGGTGACTGATGCTGTTTAATAGTGACTGTCCTAAGGAAGCGCTCGCCGCTGCTCTCAGATGACTGTGAGCTGTGTTTCAGATTTCAGGGCTTTGGGGGAAAACAGTGCATTTTGAGCAGGCATCACTTTCTCTTCTGTTTTTGGCTCTGGAATGGGAGTGACATCCTTATGAATACATACTTGGTGCTACCTCTTTGGGAAAAGCAGGGTGGGAGGCATGTGGGAAAACACATCACGATCAATGTCTCACCTCCGCTGTTTGCGTTCTTCCAATTGGTTTTATTTCTCTTTTACTTCTGTTTGGGGAGCAATCTTTTAAGTGCCGGCGCTTTCAGCAAGATCTCTTCCTTTGTTTCATCATGGATAATCATTGCGCTCATCCCACTGTGATTTGGAATGGCATTTTCCCATCTGGAAATACGTAATTATTGTGCTACTGTGCAGTGTGAGGTGCCAACTGGGTTAGCGCTCTGTTAACACTGTTTAAGGGAAGGTCAGAGTTGTATTGCCATGCCTGAATCCTTTGTGTGAGCAGTGTGCTTGATCAATAGATAAGGGAATCATTGCTCTTAACTCTTTCTTCTCCCATTCTTGCGTCTTAGGAATCTGGGATTTAATTACACAGTGACTTCAGGTACAGTTGGACTGGAACGGGCTGCGCATCCAAACTGCTCTTCTGGATGGTTTGCCAAAGGTGTTGCCATGGGGTCGGGTTTGGAGGAGCTGCCAGCAAGGAGGAGTTGGCTTAGGTTAGGAAAATCAAAGCCTTAGGTTAGGAAAATCAAAGTTTCAAGAGAATTATTAAGTTTTGGCATGCGAGAGGCAGGAAGGGATAAGCGATACGAATCTTGGTAAACGCAAGGGAAAACACCATTTGCCTTTGGAGCTGTGGGTGGCTGCCTACGTGTGCCGAAGCACTCTGCAGCAAGATGTGGGGTTCTCTTTGGGTGCCTGCACGGCTCTGGTTTTGTTTTGATCCCTGCACTAAAACCAGCCTGGATTTGGAAACCCATCTGCCTGTGCTGGTTCTGTCTCCTGGAGGAAGGGCTCACTGTGTGCAGGGTCTTGGAGCTGGGCTGGATGGAAGCTTATCAGCGCTCACCGCACTGATAAGTCAGTCTCTACCTTAAGGAAGGCAGTGATTTATCTACCTACTGAGTAAGTGCTGAGTCACGGGGCTGTTTCTCTTGCACACAATTTACTCATATCCTGGGAACCTTTTGTGTTCAGTGCAGTGGAGAGGGGAAGGTCTGTGTGTCCGGTGTGGGGAGTAAAGAACTGTGATTCTCTGCTGTTATTCAGGGCAGAATCGCTTCATTTGGAGGCTCTAAATGCGTTGTGGGGCGTCTTGCTTTACTCAGCACAGGCTGTGGGCATTATGTGTATGTGACACTTTCTGTTACTCCCCATTCCAGTGCATTGTTCTGATGCAGGACTGGTATTTTAAACTCTGATAAGTGCTCCTACAGCTGCATTCACATTCTTCTCCTTGACTCCTGATTAAAAATAGATGAAAATACCTCTCTTGCATAGACTTTGTGAAATCCTATCGGTGACAAAGCCTTGGGTTTGTGCCCTTCGGAGCAGTCAGAATGGAAAATGCCTTTTTTTTTCCCCTATGACAAGTTGTTGCTATTTAAAAGATACCCCCCCCAATGGTGTTTCATGCAAGATTTATTGGGTTTATATGGGATTAAGCTATTTATGTGCATGTGCTGGTTTTCTGGACAACATGTAAAATTTATACACCTGCACTCAGCAATATCCTATCTTGTATAAAGTAGGTGTTCAGCAGCTGTGTTTTGCAGGTATTCGAAGCAGCAAGCAGAGCCTGTATTTAGCAGGGTGAACAGAATTTAGTGATGTATGTGAAACTCTGAAGGGGGTTTGGGCATTTTACCTGTTGTAAACGTGGATGTTACTCACCGATAGCGTGATTTGAGTTGCTGATGCGCAAGTGTGTCACGCACCCTGTTATCCCAGGTGAGGATCTGAAAGGCAAAGTGCTTCTGGCCTTTCAGCTCTTCCATGCAGATGAGCTCCAGGTATGGTTTGAAGTGTGGCTCCGTGCTCATTTGAGCAGCACAGCTGGGGAAGTGCTTTGAAGAAGCTGAGAACACCGGGCTCACGTTGACGGGGTGTGAACCACGCACCATCACGTGTGAGAATGTCCTGTCTGCTATGAAGGGAAGAACCAGCACAAGTGCAGTACAGGTACAAGAGGCTCCTTTCTTTACAGTGCTACCATGTGCATCCCTTTTCTTGTGGGGAAGGAAAGGTCTTCAGCTAAAGTCGACCTGGTGACACCTCCTTGTCATTGGTCCCCCCTTGCCCACGCACACAAAGAAGGCTGAATCTGTCCTTAGCTCACCTAGTTGGCATCTAATGTTATTAACTCGTAATACATGGGCCCACATGGGTGACTGGAGGACAGTGGATCATCTGCAGCTCTGAAGTAAGGTAAAGAGATTTTCAGTCTGGTTTCAATAGTTGGCTTGAGTGTTTAAAGGTGAAACAACAAAATATTTCCCCAGGCTTAAGGCACACAGTAAGTGATTTGTGATGATGTGACCTTAAATGACACAGAGCAAAACCCAGCCTTGTGTTCTTCTGAGACAATTCATGTTGAGATTGCAATAGTTTCAGGTTGGTGAAGCAACGTTTATAAGCCTTTTGAAAAGGGGTTTGGAAGCGTGGAACAGAGTCTCCGTGCTGCTGGGGCCAAGTAGGCTTGTTGTGTGTGTATAAATTAATCTGGAGCTGATCTGTCTGTGAAGCTTTCAGTACTGAAACAGCAGCGGGATAATGCTGGTGCTTAACAAACACAGCTTTGTGAGTCTTGCTGGGTGTTTTTCATGTTCTCAGTGGGAACAGAATGGTGCTGTTAAAGGGAAACTGCAGAGTGCAAACCTGTTCTGTTTTTCTTGGGGTGTTTTGGTGACTTACAGAGGGAGGAAGGCTTTGTTTCAGGGAATCAGTGACTTGGTTCTGGAGGACACCGCAGTGCAGGCTTTGGTATTGTCTTCAAGGAGGAAACCTGACAGACAGCTTCAGCAGAAGGAAGGAGGAGGGAATCTTTGAAGCCGCATCATCGTTTGGCCTCAAACAGAAAGAGGCAATTGTCTAAACTTGTTTCAAACGTAGCTTTTGTGCTGAGCTTACAGCCAAAGAGTGCGAGGAGCCCAAGACCGTTGAACAGGTAGAGTCTGTTTGAGCACGCAGCCTTTGCTGAAGGATTCCAGTGTTGTCTTTGGGGTTGCTGAAGCTTTAAGCCTTGGTAAACCATCGGGGGGAGTGCAGGATGCCTGGAAGTTGTCAGCCATCCAGGAAATAGCAGAAAGGAGATATTGACCTGCAAGTACATAAATGCGTGGCAACAACAGCTCTTAACTATGTGCTGTGCTGCGCTGATTGGTTTGATACCCGTTTCCTGCCTGGGCCATAGCTGAGCCAGTCCTAAGTGTTAAGGTGCGTTCCTTCCCCTCTTTGGACTTCTCCAACGTGCCACCTAACGCTTCAGTCCCACTCAAAGACCCTATCTGGAAGTGGCATGCGACAAAAGAACTTTGGGGACTTCCAGTTACACTTGAGCGTTTCATTGTGCACAGCTTGGTGTCTGCTTCTGGGCAGGAAAGCCAAAACCAAGCCCTGCAAAGCCAGGTTTTGTGCTGTATTCCTTCAGCGGGAGTTTGAGGTGATAAAAGCAGGGAGGGATGATGCCTGTCATGTGCCTTGAGGTGAAGCAGGGGAGTGGGCAAGAAAGGCCAAGTCATGATAACAGATGCCGTGGTGATAACAGTTTGTTTCCTTCTCTTTGTTATAGTCCTATTGCTGTTAAATAGGGGAGCTGTCTGTGTTTGGGGGCTGAGGGAGCCATTCTCTGTCAGTATAAACTCCTAGAAACATCAACTTTTTGCTGCTCCTTTTAAGCACACAAACCTTATTTTTCCAAATGGAATCCAGAGCTTCCAAATTTGACTCTTTTTGTTTGCTCCAGTCAAGTGTTTGGAGGCTTTGTTGGGGAGATGCTGTGCACTACGTGATCATTTTCCTTAATTTCCCCACTGTAGTAATTATGGTTTTGTTAGACAGTAAATGATTCAGTGTTCTCATTCCAGGGGGGGAAGGGGAGCAAGGATGTTGAAAGAGGAGCATTGTCTGAGCGTAGCAGGATTAGCTGGTGTTACCACCTTGCACTGATTGAGCACCACGGGTTGGAAGAGATCATCAACTCTAATTGCTGAAAAGCAGCCTGGCGTCACAGGGTGGTGAGACTCGAGCTTGCAGCTTCTCTCTGCCCTCATCTGAATGTAGGTGGAACATCCAGGCCGATGGCTGCGGCTCCCCAGCCTTCCTCCTGCTCAGGGTAAGCCCATACCCCTCTGTTTGTTGTCATCTTTCCTCTTGCACTCCCCATGGTCAGAGCATCCGGATGGGGTTTGCGTGGTGAGCATCGGTTCTCGTTTCCTCTCCAGGAATTGGGGGAATCCTATGAAAAAGGAATCTCAGAATCCACTTTGGGCTTTTTTTCTGTAGGGTCTTCTGGTTCTCAAAGGTACACAGAGCTCCTGGGTTTCATCACAGAGGTGGCTGCAGTCAGGCTGGTTGTCAGGGCATTCCAAGTGAGGGAAGATTGCTCCCCGACTGAACTTGTCTCTGCAAACCATCAATCTGGAGTTATTTCCTACGCTGAATCCACACTTGTCTGTTTGCAAGGCCTGCTGTGTCTTGAGGAGCAGGATGTCTTGGAATCCTTCTGTTCAGCCTATTGAGGGAAAAGATGAAATAGGGGGAAGAGGGTTGAGGGTTGGAGGGGAATGGTATGGGTGATACTCAGCAAGGTGAGGAATTCCTGAAGCAATGCAGTGCTGATGCCAGGAGTGTGTTCTGTGAACCTGCTCCATCCCATGCTCTGCCAATGAGCAGGAAAACGGAGCTGGTGGCTCTGCCAAACGTTTCTCCTGCGTTGGGGTACGTTAACCTCTGTTGGCTGCGGAGTTTTGCATTTGGGATGGAAGAACTAGGTGTGGGTAACAATGAGCAACTGGTGGGGAGCTGGTGAGCAGGATTGTGGTGATGATGGGCTCAGTCTGCTCTGATGCACAGGGTGTCTGTGGAAGTTGAAGATGCTGCTGCACCTGAGCTGATGGTCACTGTCATTGCCATGGAGCTGCCAGGAAGGAGAGGAAGCCTGGTCCTCAGCAGCTTGGCTTGCTCCTGCGTGCTTTAAAAACACAAACCCAAACCCATGCAGATGCCTGAGAACACATTGGGAGGTAGGAGGCAAAACCATGACAACGCAAGAATCATTGTGGCAAAAGGGTCTTGACTGGAATGGAGCTGACGCTTTGCTTTCTTCTGAGGTGAATCCCACTTCCTTAGCAGGCCACAACCATCACTAGCTTAGGGTATAGATAAATATAGACTACAAGGGACCAGAAACAGTTGTAGCTGGGAGAGGGCCAGAAGAACTCAGCAGTGCTTGCGTTTATCATTGCTTTCCTAGGAATGAACAAACAAAAGCCCCATTTTAAAGCTGTGTTTGCAGCTCTCATTCGCTTTGCTGATGCTTTCGTTGCAACGCCGCATCTTGTGTCAGCGCAGAGAGGGGTTGTGGTTCTTGGGTTGGAGTTTCAGGTACCTGCAAGAATTCAGCACACCGAGCATCGCAAAGCATTGATTTCTGCAAGTGGGGTTGAGGATTTAGCAGGTTTATGTAGTAGGAGTGAATGGTTCTCGAGGTTGCCAGTCCCATTGTCTTGGTGCTCTTCCTGTTGCTGTGATTTATGGTACTCGGTGAGGAAGTCTGCATTTATGTTCGGATCTAGGCATTTCCATTTCCTGGAGATAAGCAGAGAAGGGACAGGGGGCGAGAAAACCTCTCCCGCAGTGATTCTTTGCTTTGATTTGGACTGTGTCTGACCAGAGAGAAGAGGCTTTACCCACCAAATTCACCCCACTCATGCAGCGTCTTAAAGGGATGCTCACTTCCAAGACTGGAGGTGTCATTTTTGGGGGTAACTCTTGTGGTTGTAGTAATCAGATCCGAATTTTAGAGCCCTGTCACCCCTACCTCCACACGCACTTTCTTAGTGAGAGCCTTCTGTTACCTTTTTGGTTCTCGGTCGTATCTCCCCTCAGCTTTAAGCTCCCAATTGCAAACCTGTGAGCCAGAATGCCTGCGCTGCCATGAGGATGGCTTTGCTTTAGTCGGATGTTAGCGTGCAGGAAGTGATCAGAGAGAATCCTTTGCTTCCCAGTGTATGAAACAATAGGATGCCATAGCACTCAAATTGAAAGCGCTGGTGTTTGTTCGGAACGTCCTGGTATTCCTTAGTAATTCCAACAGCTTTGTGGCAGATGTGTTACTGCACATGGTGTGTAACCACCGATGTCAGGAGCCCCATTAAGTGTGGGGGAGAAATTAATCACCAAATAGGAAGCTGCAAAGAAACCTGTGGCTGGCTCAGGAGGCAAATTCCCTCCCTGTGCCTGCGCAGGTTGGGCTTTCCTGGAGTGGCAGTCGCCCTCCTGCCACCCAAAGGAGCAAATGGGGGCATTAAAGCTGCCTCTGAAGATGGAGAGGCAAAGCTCAGACAAGCTGATGGGTTTGGTAGCTCAGAATGTTACCCTCCTGGCGCCGAGTCCTCGTGGAGCTCCCTTTCTGAAGGTGTGCTTTCCTTCCATGGGCAGCATACCTTTCCCCTGAGCTGGATTAATGCACCTGAGCTGTGTACTGCAATCAGGCATTAACATTAATGCTTTGCTTGGCATTTCGGTGCTTCATGGACATTGTCATTCTCAGCTGCTGGATTTGTTTGGGCTTGCTGGGGCCTGACTCAAGCTTAGTGTTAAAGGAGTGAGATAAAACGTTGTGTGAAGATGCCCTCCCTCTGCTGAGCAGTGCAGGCACCCGTCTGTTTCAGCTTCAGGACCCTTAGTCTGGCAGTTCAAGTGATGCTCGCATCTGCCTGTCCAGCCCGAAGGAGTGAACCCCATTCCCTTTCCAAGCATTTCAGTGCTGCAGAATCACCTTTATAACCCAAAGGGCCGGTTAGGTGCAGTGTTTTAGCAGAGACACTGGGTTTGTTCAGAGGCTTACAGCCTAAACCCTTTAATCACCTTTCCTGATGCGGCCCTCCAGATCAGGCTGGATGTGTCTGGCTGAAGGATGCTGTATGGCAGCAGCAGATACAGCGGCTTGTGCTGCTCAGTGCCTTGCAGTGATGAGGCTCATAGCAAAGCAGACGTGCTGTTTGTGATCTCTAGTTTCTTCTTGTAACACAGATGTGGGCTTAATTGGTAAGCAATACCAAATAATTCGTATCTGATACGTGTATTTGGTGCTTCCAATCTAGGGGTTGCAAGTGCAGGTCAGGCTGCAAAAAGGCTTGAATCACTGCAGGGCTCTTTAATGTAATCCCTTCAGGTTTCAGTCGTTGTTGTGGGTCTGATGTAATGTGAGAAGAGGCAGCAGGCACAAGGTCCATCTCCAGGATCAGACCAGGTCTGTAAGGAAGGGAAAAGTTTCCTAACGCTTCTTTTCTTCTTCTGGAGTTTCTGCTTCTATGGAGCATCTGCTGCATGCTTCTACAGCAGGCAAAGGGTGGGATTACAGCTCCTACCAGAGTCATAAACCCACAACCCTCTTCAGTACTCATTGAGTATCAAACAGATGTGATTCACAGTGTGATGTTCTGGATCGTAGGTTGTGCTGCTGGGCAGTAGGCTGGAAGCTGCCTCTCTTCATCCTCGCCTTGCTTTTCAGAGGTGCCTTGAACAGGTTGATTGGTGTAAGACCAGGCTCTGGATTTGCGCTTTCCCTTTGCTTTCTTGTTTGGGAATTTCTCCCTTTTGTTAGCATAAACTGGCTTTGTGGTTCCACAATATTTTCATGCACTCCCTTTCTAGGATTTCATTGCGTTGATATTCCATTTAGATAGCTGTTCTGATTCAAATTACTGCATTTAAATAGCGCCTATCCCTAATCCCAAGGGAAAGTACAGTGTTCTGTGGCATGGGGGCTTTGAAATCATAATGTACTCGCATTGCTTTGGTTTCAGGTTTTCTTCAGCATCTGCATCGCTGTATTTAGGTGGAACTGAAAGGAAAAGCAGACAAACCTCAACCTGAAAAGTGAGGACGTGCCTAAACGGAGTTTTCTTTCCTTGGTTTTAGGGGACATCACGCAAAAGGGGTATGAGAAGAAGAGAGCAAAGCTTCTGGCTCCGTATGTTCCGCAGACCCAAGGTAGGTGCTTCTTCCAGTTGGCATAAGAATTCTCTGGAGCCTTGGCTTTAAAGGGGTCTATGAACTATTCTGTTTCCTTTGCTATGTGATAATCACACTGTGGAGGTTGCATGGATGCTGTGAAGTCATGGGCAGCATTTTGCCTCTAGTTCCCATGTTTAAATTGAACTTCAGGGGTTTGTGGTAGCTGCAGAGCTGTTTGGTGGGTCTCTGCAGAGCGCTGTCTATTTCAACCCTTTGTGTGCCCCCCCTTTATCTCCCACGTACATAAATCACATCCTACTCCCTTGTCAGCTGAGAGCTCGAGGGCTTTGAATCATTCCTCAAGTGTGAGGTCCTGGAGGATCATTCTTGAAAGCTTCTTTAAACTGCAGAGCCGGCTGGAGCGCATCCTTCCTCCAGCCTCTTAATTCCTTGATGGAGGAGCATTAAGGTTTTCCTCATCTGGGGGTTCATTGGACCGTAGTAACTGAATTCATCCACTTTGAACCTAAAGAAACTGATGGAAACAAAGATGTTGTGTGTAGGATAATTGTAAACTGAAGGACGTGCTGAAAGTGGACCTAATAATTCCTGTGGGGATGCTTACCCGAAACAGCTGCACTACTGATACACTGAGATGCTTAACCATTAAAAACCAAGGTGCCTGGCTCTTAGTTTGGGGGGTGAATGGGGATGAGAGGCAGTCGTGACTGGGTTTACTGTAATTTACTGAGACTGAGCTACTGCCAAAGAGGTTTGAAAGAGAGAAGGCTTAAAGTGCATCTATTGACCGTGAGCACTGCATCCCTGGGGAAGGTCCTGCTGAAATGACAGCACCTCTTGTTCCAGTTGCTGGAGGAACATGAAAGGACTCTGCCACCGTCACGGGGTAACTTCTAGACTCTGCCACTCCAAAGCACTTCATGGCTGCGTTCCTGCTCTCCTCCATCCCCCCTGGCTCTCAACTTCATTTTGCTTGTGTAGTCAACTGAAGCCGGTGCCTGTTCTGTTGTCCAAGGCTTATCCCTATAGTGGGTGCCTTACACACCCAAGAGCAGTGTATTCTGTTTGAGTTGAGTGCTGAAGGCAGCAAGGCAGCAAAACCTGGTTTTTCGCCTTCAGAAGTGAAGTTTTGTTAAGAGCAGCTCTCTGAGGACTTCCCCTTGGAGCAGGATGTGGTAGGAGCCTCTGAAAGCTCGGGTGCTGCCTTTGTGTTGAAGCAGTTTCTGTTATTTAGAGAAGCCAGACAGCAATGCACATGACTAACCTCTGCTTATGGCCTTTAGAAGCAGGGATTAGGTAAGCAGGTTTTGCAGTCAATCCAGCGTGTGAGTGTGCACCAGTGGAGATCCTGAGCCTTAGGGAGGAATGTAGGCTCCTTCCCTATATCCAAGTGCTGCGTTGGCTCCGGACTTGCCTCTCTCCTGGTGTCTGGTGGAGACAGAAGCTCTACGAGTTGCTTTCCATGGGACAACAGCATCTTGTGCCCCTCACGCCTGTCACTGTGCACTGTTTGCTTTGCCACAGAAAACGGGGTTTAATTAGGAGGAAAGAAAGCGTTTGCAAGTGTTTGGACTGTCTGTGGCCCTGCTGTTTGAATTGTGCTGCTGAAAGCTGCAGCATGAGCCGGAGTTCAGGAAGAGCCCCAGACTGCTCCGAGGGCACCAATTAAGATCGGATTTGGACTGCCGTGCTGGCTCAGCCCTCCAGCTTTAGTTATGTGTCTTGCATCCAGTTGCCCCTAGATCTGGGAATCTCCCGTTGTAAAGCATGTGTTAGTCATGCGCGAGGAATTCAGCATCAGGTCACTTGGTTAACGAGAAGACAATTAATTTAGTCCACAACAGGGGGAAAATAAATCTACTGCTGGCATTTAGTGTGTTCCATTTCTCTAAGCACCTTCCTGATGTTAGCTAATGGCCTGTCTCCATTTCAGATGTGAAATGAGGCGAAGGCAGCTACGGGGACGTGTCAGGGCATGTCAGCATTGTAATTTGGGAGATGCTGATTGCTAAGTGCAGGCTCCATTCACATTGCCTCTGGGAGCTTGCCTCATTATTGGGGAGTTAAGGCAACGATGTTAATTACCTAAAGATACAAGTTTTCCTGGTGCAGCATCCATTTCTGTAGCTCGAGCTCAGGTGATGAGCTGTGATGCTGGGCTTCTGCTCCTCAGTTCACTGCTGCCTTGGAAGGAAGCATTTCAAGCAGCTTCCCAGGCCGGGATGTTAAGGAATGCTGCTGGTTTCACTGCTGCTGAACCAAACCAGGCAGGCTCAATCCGCCTTACACTGCTGAGTGCCTGTGAGAGCAAACTGCTGTCATCCCATCCCCAGTGTCTTCCTGGTACGTATAACTGCAAGAGGTTTAACCCTAAAGCCTTCTGGAGCGGACTGGGGTTGGCTGCTTTGGGGTGTTGCTTCTATTGGAGCATCACTGACATTTGTGAGGACCAAACATTTTCTTTGCCTATGGAAAAAACGCAGTGCAATGCGATTGTGTTCCTGTTTTGAAAAGTGCTCTTTGAAAGCACCTCTTGACGCTGGTTTTGCTGCAGATTGCAGGCAATCCTCTGCCTAGGGAAGCAGCTCCTGCCCGGGTTAACTGCTCCCTGTCTGGAAAAGCATTTACAGCTTTGTAGCTCCAGCAATGCAGATGCACGAATGCCTTTGCCAAAGGAGCAGCCCTTGCACAGGGACTGGCAGGGGACGTGGTTGTGCTGTTTAAGATCGTGCATTCGGTTCCTGTGCTGATTGTAAAGGGAATAACGTGCATGGAGCACGGAATCGCTGCGAGAGCCTCTCGTGTGGCTGCTGGGGTGCCCTTGCTCCTGGTCCCCGTTCTCGCGATGGGGGATGCCAGTAAGGAGCAGCAAGAGCTCTGCTGTCAAGTTCTGCTTTCAGCATGGTGTTCTCTCAGCTGGGAGTTAATGTGGGCTATGAAGCAGTGGTGAACCAGCTTTGCCTGAACCTGTGAGTTAACCACACGTGCTCCAGCTGCACTGGGGAGGGAGTTTCAGCCCTTTACAAGGTCAGACTTAAGCTACCACAGATGGGGAGTTATTCTCTTCCTTATTCATTGGGAGGGGCATCCCAACTGCAAATAAAGCTGATCACTTGGCTCTAGGAAAGGAATTCTCCCATCTTTGAGATAATGCCCAGCACTAAATCAAGGGAGCACCTGAATCCTCACTTCATGCCCTGTACAAGGCAGATCTAAGCTCCATGTAGCTCCTGCAGAGGTCTTCGAATGTCCCAAATCCAGTGAGTTTCCAGCTCTCCCGGTGCTGGGAGACAGCAGCAGTCACTTGCTGCTGAGCAAGGCTGTGTTCTGGAAGTGCTGTTCAGGCTGACCTGCGAAGCTGAGATCCTGGGTTTGTTATTTACATGCGGCTCAAAGAAACCCATCGTGTTACAAGGAGCAGGCAGTCCAACAGCAGCACTTCTGTTCAGTCCTGTATGCAAACCAGCAGAATAACAGGTTTGCCTGCTGCCTTGCTTCTCTCAGATGAATCCAGCACCTACGGTGCCTGTTATTAATGCCAGCGTCTGGGCCTGTTGCTCATACGTGATGCTTGTGGTGATCCTTTTAATCTGAAACTCTTTTTATTAAGAAATAAATGTGGATCTGTGAATCACTGAACCTCTTCAACAAAGCACAAGATCCCAGCGCGGTCCGTTCCGCTTAACAGCTGAACAGTTACGAGATCCACAGCATCCTTCCAAAGGGAAGCTGAGATTTGTCATGTCTCTCTAGATCCAGATCCTGCCAAGCAGAGAAACTGCAGCTACAGCAGGCTTATTATAAAGGGAATGCCAAATAAGTCACCATTCACCTGCCAGGTTGAGCTGCCTTGGGTTGCTTTGTTGTATAAGCATTGGTGATGCACTGTAGCTGTACACTTTTTCCCCTCATCTGTGCATGCTTTGTTAGGCTTCTGGAGCATGTTATTATGTCACAGCAAAGTGTTTCAGCAAAGAGCTCGCTCTTGGTGTGTCATGTCACTCGCAGACACGTTTGATCCCTTTGTAAATGGAATGTCATGTTTGCCTTGCGATGCACTGCGGAGCAGCCGAGATGCTTTTGCAAGACTTACAAGAGACCTGAAGATGAGTTGAATAATTCATTTAAAATAGTGGTAAATCTGCTGCTGACATCTAGTGGGTACTTGGCTTTGTAAATACTCGTGATCAGAAGGCGTCGAGCTCCGTCTGGGAGGTTGTCTCTGGATCAAAATAAAGCTCCTTTGATACGTGCTGCAGAGGTGTTAAACTGGTTATCAATGGAATGATAACTTCCTGTCCAGTGTGACAGGAAGGGGGCACAAACCCTGGTTCTTCTGCATGTGGGTAATGAGATTCTGAATTGAAATCCTTGCTCTGAAGCCCAGGTCTTCTGATTACCACATCCTGCACCTACACCACAGGATGTGGCTGCCCCATCCCTGGCAGTGTTCAAGGCCAGGTTGGACACAGGGGTTTGGAGCAAGCTGCTCCAGTGGAAGGTGTCCCTGCCCGTGGCAGGGGCTTGGAACTGGAGGAGCTTTGAGGTCCCTTCCAACACATCCCATTCTATGATTCCAGGAAGTCTCTTATCCTTTGCTGTTCTACTTTCTATGGTGCTGGCATCTCTCTACAGGTGGTGGTTGCGTTTCGATGCGTGACTACAGAGCTCTATGGCGTGATATCCAAAAACTACCAGTGAAAATGGGCAATAATGTGCCTTGAATCCCTGGCTAGCAGGATATCTTCTTTTTAACTAGAAATAAAGGCTCTCATTTTTTGGCACAATAGCTTAAAGAAGTTTGTGCATCAGCTTGGTAACTTGCCTCCATTGAGTGTTGGTATCGCAAACGGAGCTACTGAAGGTTTGAGGAAGAGGTGCTCCCAGGCCAAATGGTGAAGCCAGGGGTTAGGAGAGAGCTTCTTCCATGAGCTTGATCCCCTGTATTCCTGGGGTTTTTCCCAGGCATTTATTGCTGGGCTAAGTGGATAACTACTTTGCTGTAACATTCCATTAATGCTCTGCTCTTTGGATGCTGGGAGCTGTAGAAGATGGTTGAAGGTTCCTGCAACTTGTTTGGTGTGATTTGCTGGTATTGTGAGTTCCCGGAGCTTGAGGCACTTGCCTTAAGTCATTTACCTAAAACCACACACTACGAAAGCAGCGTAACTGGAATTGGAGCCCAGGATTTGTGGCTTCCTCTTCAGTTCTCCAATCCTTCGGGAGTTAGTGCGGATGCGGAAGCGGTGCGTATTTAGATGACCCAATTGCTCTTCTGTTTGCATGGCTTGAGGTGACAGCCTGGAGGTAATTACAGATCAATGAGCTCTTGGATTGAGTTTTGAAGGAGTTCCCACTGCTGCACAGGTTCATTTTAGCATTGAAAGTGCAGAGGCAACGATTCCTGGTGTCCCTGAACGATGGAAAGTGGGAATTTCTCGTCAGGTTATTGATTTAGCTCCATGTATTCATGGTTTTCTCGTCAGTGGTCACTGGAACATTGAGGAATGAACCCAGCTTCTCACCTTCTTTTTCTATGGGTTCTTCTCAACTCTAACTTCATTTGGGATAATGAGATATTAAAACCTCTTTACTCACTGTGCCCGCAGCAGTGGTGTCTACAAGGGGAGTGATGTAAATGACTGTGATCTCTAAACGCAGTTTACGTACACTGGCAGTTCTGTTCCATCTTCATGCAGTGATGAGGGTGTAGTGCAGACCTGTTCCCATTGGAAACACAGCAAAACAGAGAGGAAACCATACAGATCCCAGGTCACAAACCCCTGAAGTTCATTGCGAGTGGCTCTGTTAGGTGTGTGGGAGCGTAGGGCTTGCCTGCCTTTACCTCCTGTTTAATTTATCAAGATTTATCTGAATCACAGCACCTTTGCTTTTGTATTTTGGGACGGATTCTTTAGGGGTGACTTCATCTCCTTTCTCCCTGGTAGCTGGGTTATGTCACCTGCTTCGGATTTGCTGTAGGATGTCTCTAGAGGGGCCTTATCACCCCTTAGAAAGAAGAAAGCCGGGAAAGAACTTAAGACTAAGGTCAAAGAAAGGAGGGGTTTATCAACTGCTAAGAGTGTAATTGGGCAGATGTATTAATGTGCTGATTAGACCCACTTTATTACCCAAAAAAGGGGGAAGTCCTGTAATTCTATGGGACAAGTGAAGTTTGGTCAGCAAAAGCTGCTTCTGTTTCCTGCTCTCAGAGAGGTGTGACTCTTTTGCAGGGGTTGAGCCAGCGTTACAGAAGGAATCCAAACCTCAGATGCCCGTTCCGTCTGCCACGCCAGCCTCAGCACCATCCTCATCCTCAGCATCCAAGTTTCACCGAGCTCGCTCAGGGGGAGCCAGAGATGAGCGTTATCGATCGGGTAAGGGCAAAGGCAGGAGTTCCCCTGGGATCCCTGCTCATGGGGACGAATGTGCTGTGTCCTCTCAAGGAATCGAGCCTATTATTTGTCCACTGATGGTGGTTGTGTATAAAGAAACATGGGATTTGTACAGCTGCAGCTGCTGAATCAAGCAGAACGTGAATAGAAGCAGCAGATAACTCTTTGCCACCTGGGTTTTCTGCTTTGAATGCAACCCTTCAGTGCAGGTCATTGGCAGAACAGAAAGCTTATTTGAACCATGGCTGTAGGTAACCAGATACAGTGAAGTGAGAGGTAATCATCTGTTCCTGGAGCTGTGATTGCTGTGCTCTGGGAGCTTGGAGGATGGGAGCTGGCTTTCTTCATGTGTGAGAATATCTTAGCTTCCAAAGAGCAGCAGCAGTGGCTGTCTAGCACCCTGCAGGTCTCTTCTCCACTTAGGGAAAGGAGAAGGTGGCAGCACCTATTTGTTGGTTCCCTCTGGCTTTGTTTTCCACTTTGCTTTAACGAGATTGAAGTTTTCTGCTCAGTGGGGGCAAGTGAAGTGTCTCAGCTCCACCTTCTCCACTGCTATCATTGCAGAAAGTGTTAGAAGAGCCTAATTTCCTGGGTTTTGGAAAAGCATCATTAAAATACATTAATATGAGAAATTAACGTAAATGGGCTCTCCTTTGTTGTAGTATTCTTTTAGTAAGTAGTCTTCCCATCACCCGTAAAGTGTCTTGCTTCTGGATGTTCACAGAGGGATGGAAACCTCATGCCCTAGCCTGTTTGCAGTTAGCAGTCAGCTCGTATTTACAGCTGCGGTTGGTACCTTTTAGGATTCACATGAAATCTGCATCCATCCAGGGTTTTGAACCTAAGGAGTTTCCTAAATCACACAGCTGGCTCAGAATCTGTCAGTTTATAGAGCAGGGTTGCACCTGGACTGTGTACACTGGTAGCTTATATACATGCTTCAGGCGTATTTTAGGGTACCAGTTGGTTGGGTTGAGGTATCTATAAAAGATGCTAGAGACACAAGAATGTATTGCCTAATCCAGAGGATTCCAGACTAAAACCCTGGCCTTGCTAACGTCAGAAACCTCAGTTTCTCTCTTTTTAAGGGGAAGTGTTACTCATGAGATGGCAAAACGCAGTTGTGTGGTCAGGTACTGTAAAAGGGGGATTGCATAAGCAGCCAGCAGTGGTTGCACGTGTGTGAGCCTGGTGTGGTTTTCTGCCTCCTCTGCTGTTGCAAAGCTGAGTGTGTGACCTCCTGTTTCGCAGACATCCACACAGAAGCGGTCCAGGCAGCACTGGCAAAGCACAAAGAGCAGAAGATGGCCCTGCCCATGCCGACCAAAAGACGCTCTACCTTCGTTCAGTCTCCAGCTGATGCCTGCACCCCTCCAGGTTAGGCTCTTGCAGTGTTCGTGGCTGTGTGGAGGGTGAGCTGCGCACCAGGAGCAGTTTCCAAAGCAAGAGGCTGCCCTTGGCAAATCACCCAACCCCTTCAGCCCACCCGTGGTAGCGTGTTCCTCCTGTAGTTCTCTTCCTACACCTGAGCAGCTGCTTGCTGTTGGGGCTGTGAAAATGCCTCCTCTTCTGGAAGCATCCAGAGAATCAATTGGCAGGAGCTGAAGCAGGATTCCTGGACTCAAGCTGCTTCTTTTGCTTCCCTCACACCTATTTCCATTGCTCAGTTCACGTTTTGATGCTGTTGAGGTTGAATATTTAACCTGCAGGTAAAGGATCTGCAGCGATGTGCGTTTCGGGGCAAGGACCTTGGAGGGGGTCCTGTGGGATTCCACACCTTGCAGGACTTTTCTTTCCTAACCCATCCCATGTAACGGCTGCAGCAGAATTCCTCGGATAACGTGGTGTCTGAATGGTGCATGTGGTATTAATAACTCTGGTTTCAAGCAGCTGTATGCACTGGCTTAAACGTGAATATGTGTAATCTTCAGCAGTGACTTTTATGTTGTGTCTCATTGTGCAGAAGCATCACAGTCATTCGGATTGACAAAGACATCTAATACTATGAATTCATGTCCCATTGTGAATTCATACCTTGCTGAAACTGCTCTGCTAGGCCCCTTCACTCATTCCTGTACCTCCTCCTTCTCCCCATACTTTGGTTTCCCTTTCTACTGGGGGCTGGTGCATGTTCCTGGTGTGCTTCGTACTCATTTGTCCAGGACAACAGCACATTGAGCTCCGGTCTCTACACCTATAAAGGTGGTTAGCATTTAGAGTGTGTCTGAAATCAGCCTTTTCTTCAGCTCCTGTCTGCATTCTACTTTTGCAAGTGGGTGGAACATGGTTTAATAACTGGATTTAGAGTATAGACAGGCAGTCCCTTTGAAGCACACACAGTAGTTAGGCCAAAGCCCAACTGAATGTTTGCATGGAGCGTTGTACAGCTTCAGGTCCCAAGTAGTGAGTGCTTTCCTCATGATAAATGAATAACGAGTTCACAGCTCGAGGACAGATGAGGCATCTGTTCTCTCGGAAGCATGGGATGCAATTCCTCATTGTAGTTTGGTTTGGGGTTGGGTGTTTTGGGCTTGTTTTCTGCTATTGAAAGGGACCCATTTAGAGCATCAGACAGAAGCGTTTGCTGCACATGGCCCTGGCGCACTTGGTTCCCAGTGCCTGCATTCTGCTTTGTTCCTGTGAACTTCCAGTTTGGACAACGATCCTGACCCCTCGCTTTCCATTTCGGAATCACCAAAGTCAGGCAAGGCAGCGTCTGATGTTATAGAATAATGGAAAATGAATGAAAGACATTAACAAACGTAGGGAACCCGGGGAAGGATGCTTTGAGGAGGTGAATCTGTCGTGTGCTTGAAAGAGGGGCAAACACTAGGGGTAAATGTGTTCACACGCGAGATGTCTGCTGCTTTAACTTCTCATTTGGCCACTGTAACCTTGTTTGACACAGCCTGTGGAAAGAGGATGTTCGTGTTACGAGAAGCCATTGCTATGTGGATTGGAAAGAGAGCATGTTCCATGTGATGTGCTTTTCCCTAAGCAGCTAGATTTTCTTTTCTGCTTCCACACAGACACGTCTTCCGCATCCGAGGATGAGGGCTCGCTAAGGCGCCAAGCTGCTCTTTCTGCTGCATTGCATCAGAGCTTACAGAATGCTGAGTCTTGGATCAACCGATCTATTCAGGGGTCATCCACATCTTCATCAGCATCTTCTACACTTTCCCATGGAGAAGGCAAAGGGACCAGTGGGTCACTAGCTGATGTATTTGCCAATACACGAATAGGTAGGAGATGGGTACGAACAGAAAACCTGCTGCGAGTTCAGATTGTAATGATAAAGCTGGAGTTGTCCATTGCACAAGGGAAATTCGGATCCAGAGTTTAGTCAGATTTGATGGCACTTGCAAGGATTTATTGGAGTTGGACCTTCACAGTGGTTTTTGTCCTTAAGAATTTCAGGATACGGAGTTGGTTGCAAATGGGGAAGTTGGGCGCAGGAGCTTGTGGAAGTAGAAAAGACCCCAGGGTGTGCTGACAGCACTGGAAGGATCAGTAGGCACAACTTTATCTCTGTATACTGTGTTGCTTATGTCTACAGCTGTTGGAAGCTACTGTGTGTACAGAGCTGCTGTATGCAAGTAGCATTTGGCATCTGTGTGCTGATGAATTCCGTACCGAGTGGGGGAAATGCTGTGTTTTAACGTTCTGATTTTGCTGTAAGGTTTATTGTGTTAGAAAAGACAGCAGAAGCAAAGCCAGCCATGTAATGAGAGGGTCATTAAGAAATGGTTTTAGCAGAGGAAAGAGTTAGCGCAGGTCTTATGAGCAGTCCAAGAAAGAATCAGAGCATCCCAGTATTGGGACGACGGAGCAGAATCAACAGATCTGGATACCCCAGGCTCAGTCTTTTGAGGCTCTGAGGTGCTCCTTGCTGCTGATGCTTCTGTATGAAATGGCAGAGTTTGGTTTTGTTCTGTGTACGTTTGTCTTCTTTCATTTTTTATCTGCTGTTGAGGGTATTCCTGCATCGTAGGACATGTCTCTATGTTGTGTGCTCTCTGCTTTCGCTTGACTGGGTTGGGGCAAGCAGTGCATAGAAGTGCTGGTGGTTTATAACTCACTGCAGTTATGTTTTATTGCTGTTATTGTTGTTTCTTTGTTTGCTGGGGTGCAATTTGTCTACTGAAACAGGGGAAATTGCCCTAAACTGCAGTCAATGTAATGAATGTGTCTGAAGCAGAGGCTGCTTTTAATTGGAGCATCCAGAAAGCCACGTTACCTTTTGTAATGAGTTAAGGGAATGCAGCTTTTACCTCCAGAATAACTACTCCAATGAATGCCTTATGCAAAAGAGAAGTTTTAAACCTGTGTTGGAATGACATTTGCCACATGGATGCCACATTCATCCCGTGCTAACACCTAATTTAAATGACTAGGAACTCTCCTATGCGGTTTTATGCATCTCTAAAAAGTCCTGCAGATGTTTGAGCTTGTGCAAAATCCAGGTCCTTCATAGTGACCGTAGAAGCTCAGTGCATGAGACACATCCCTGAGCACCACATCTCCAAAGGTGTGCAGAAAGAGGGCTTTTTGTTCTCCTTAGGAACACCCACAGAGAATCAACATCCAAAACGTGTAAGTGGGAATGATTCGGGATGTGACTTCCTTCAGACTCCCTGGGTCTGAACCTAGTTTCAAAGGTGTTGGGTTTTATCCTTCAGAAGCAACAATTGCTGGTTCTGCTAAGCTAGAACAGACCATTCTTGCCCTGCCAGATGATTGAACCTCCTGTGTTGTATGAAGCAATCCCATGTAAGCCAAAATCACTTAAGAGAAAATCCACGAGGAATTACTGAAGGATGTAGTTGCAGTTCCAAAGCTACAAACCCATCGGAAAAGCAGAACAGTGTCTTGCAGCTTAAAGCAGAAGTAAGACCCTGCTCGCTCTGCTCCCTAGGTTTCATTTAACTGCTGGCTCATGCTCTTTAGGCCCCGAACTGGAAGAGGTTTGAACCCCCCATGATTTTCTGCTGATGTGCTTTGGTCAGTAGCCCGCCACGTGCTCTGGTTCACAAAGCCCTCACTGACCAGTGAGGTTCAATAGTCTCGTTCTAGCGAGAGGGATGCCTGCATAAGGTGATGCAGGGCTTTGTTCTGGGGCTTTGAATGTTTCAGAGCCCCAGCTTGTTTTCATGGTACTGAATGGCAAGAGATGGAGCTCGCTTTGAAGGGTAGGCAGCAAGAATAGGAATTCTGTTTTGCTGAACCCTGTTCCTGACACAAAGCCACTCAGTTTGTGCCTTTGTTTGCCAGGACAGATAATGTGCACCTCCAAGAGCTATTTAATTTGGAAGCAGTGTGGTTGGTTTTAATAAGAGCTCCCAAACCTTGAACCTGTTAAATTCTTAAGGCTGTTGGTAAGAGGTAACTGACACTTTGCCTGTTCCATCTCGAATAAAGGGGTTCGTTAACTGCCATCTCAATTTCCTCCCTTTCTATAGAAAACCTCTCAGTCCCCCCAGACGTCACAGCAACTACCTCCTCCTCCTCAGCACGCCCAGCAGCCATCGACCTCCCTCCTTCTGGAATCGTGAAAGGCATGCACAAGGGATCTAACCGTTCTAGTCTCATGGATACTGCTGATGGTACGGAGGCTTGCAGAGCTCCCAGAAATGAGAATGCTCCTAAGGAAGGACTTAAGTCAGAGCAGCTTCCAGTATCTGAAAGGGGGTACAAGGGTGCTGCAGAGGGACCTTTATCAGGAACTGGAGCGATGGGACAAGGGGTGATGGGTTCAGACTGGAACAGGAGAAGTTCAGGTTGGATGGAAGGCAGAATTCTTCCCTGTGAGGGTGCTGAGGCGCTGGCACAGGGTGCCCAGAGAAGCTGTGGCTGCCCCATCCCTGGCAGTGTTCAAGGCCAGGTTGGGTGACATGGTTTAGTGCGAGGCATCCCTGCCTGTGGCAGGGGGTTGGAACTGGATGCTGTTGAGGTCCTTTCCAGCCCAGCCCATTCCATGATTCTGAGTCACAGGATTTATTCTCCCAACTCAAGTTTATCTCCTTGAAGCACTTTACAGATGTGAAGTGGTGGTGGCATTGCACAAATGCATTCCTGTGCTGCAGTTCTGACATTGGCATTAACCCATTCCAGTGATGCAGTACCCATCACCTACTGTATTGGACTGGAGAAAACCATGGGACAAGCAACAAAAGTTATAAATGACAAACACATTGGTAGGCTCCTTGGGTTTGAAAGCTTTTATTCCTGCAAGCCCCAGAATCAAGGTGAGGTGAATGAAATAATGCAGCTCTTAGCTCCCACGAAGCTGATTATACTCCCTGTGAGCTGGTTGCCATAAACCTTTGGGCTGTGAGGGCTGACATTAAGGCTTCTGCTCTTGGTGTGGCCCCCCTCTGCTGGCAGCCTTGCACTGCAGCTGATCCGTAGCACAGGCAGGGCTTGCAGCAAGCGTGGTGGGTCAGGCACAGATGGAAATCAGGCTTTGCACGGGAGAAAGTGCTTTAAAATGCATTTCAGTTACCAACATTTATGAGCACTGAGTTCATATGGAGCCGATGTAATAGTTCCTAATGTGCTCCTGCACTGGCACAGTCTTTACTAATGGAAGCCAAGAGTCGAATGGGCGGGTACCAAGAGAAGTATCCTGTGGTGGAAGGAAGGAGGATAAGCATGGAAAGGACATGGAGCTGTTGGAACAAGTCCAGAGGAGGCCACGAGGATGAGCAGGGGCTGGAGCAGCTCCTGTATGGAGCCAGGCTGAGAAAGTGGGGCTGTTCAGCCTGGAGCAGAGAAGCTGCGGGGAGACCTCAGAGCAGCTTCCAGTGTCTGAAGGGGGCTATAGGGATGCTGGGGAGGGACTCTGCATTAGGGGCTGCAGTGACAGG
>WYDI02003746.1:0-45620 GCA_009867235.2 Psittacus erithacus
CCATTGGGGTTTGCAATACATCAGTTTAAGCCAGGAGATAAGGTTTTGATAAAAACCTGGAAAGAAGAAACCTTATCACCTCTCTGGGAAGGACCTTTTCTTGTTTTGTTAACTACAGATACTGCCATTCGAACTGCAGAGAAGGGGTGGACTCACGTGTCAAGAGTCAAAGGACCCATCAAGGAATGGAGAGTAACATCTGAACCAGGGGAGACTAAATTAACTATGAGGCGTACTTAAAATGAATCGGTGTCTAAGTGGTAATATTTTATGACGACAGAAGTAAAGGAAAGTTTGTATAGGTGGTTTGAAATACCACCAGGAGAAAAATTGAAAGCCGTAAATTATGTCCCATGGAAAGAAGGAAGATTGCCCCAATTGACGGGAGGGGCAGGCAGTTATAAAATTCAAGGAACTAACAGATATCTGACTTTGGCCTGTGATCTCGAGGTTGGGATAACAGTGGTTCCTGAATCAGTCCCATTAGAAATTCCCTGCATAAAACATCCAATATCAGGGCATTTATGCTGGGTAGTTTGTAAATGTGAAAATTGTAAATAAAATTAGTCCTGTGTTTCATATAATAGATAAAGACACTGTAAAGAATGTCGATTTGCTAAACCCACTCTCTTAAGGGGGCGAGAAGAGCAAGTCGAAGTTCTAAAGCTGTTTTGTGGTTGGGAATTATTATTACCTGAAACCTAGGAAGTATTGGATAAAGAATGGTATCAAGTTTTGACCCGGTGTTCTAAACGATTTGCCTGGAAAAGGGCTCAGCAAAAAAGGGAGAGAATAATTTTGGATCATATTATACAAATTAGATAATTATTGAAATTACTGTTGTCTATATCCACAAGAGGTAAGAATGATTAACCAGAGGAGAAACTATCCCTTTGGAATAAGAAAGAGGGCAAGACCGGAGAGGGAATTGGTGGTGCGATTTAAAAGGGTCTGCAAGGGCTGCAACCCCTTTGGGCTGTGACCCTCGACCACTATGGCCCTTACTGGACCTCTTTTGATTTTATGTTGGATAAGTTTCTTGACCCTAACTACAGCAAATAATTGCCACCAATGTGTGGTTACTACTAGACGGGGATGAATATTCATAACCAAACCCAACATGTTCTAAGGAAATAGGACTGTATGCTATGATCCAAAAGAACTTCCTTATCAATATTGGATGGAAATTAGAACAAACAACCAAAATGGGACATTAATAGGATCAAGCAAAATTATTACTGATTTGAACCAACCTAGCTGGATAACATTTGATGCATGCGATGCCATAGATGATGATTCATATTCCACTTGTGGGAATATGAATTGGAGAAAATATTACAAAGATCAGGATAAATATCTTTGTCCCAGACCAAAGGACAGGACAAAGTTACCAAAAGGATGCTATGCAGACTGGGACTATAACAGCGAGCCTCAAAGACGCTATCATTTTTGTGGACATACAGGAAGGAGCTGTATTTGTTGGAGTACAAGTCCTGGCTGGGGACTTCCACAATTATGTCCTAATTCGGGACTAGACCCATACATGCAGTCTTATCAATTTCAAGGAGAAAATCAGGGAACCATGAGATGGAAACAAGAGTGAAATATGAAATTCCCATGGTAGCTAAAAACCTGTTTGTAAATCTTGCTGAAAAGATGGCTAAATCACTGAATGTGACTAATTGTTATGTTTGTGGTGGAACAAACCAAGGCGAGCAGCGGCCATGGGAAGCGATGGAAAGTAATATATCAGACCCCAAAGTGTGGGAAAAACCTATAGGAGGGAACAGGAAACAACAATGGGTATTACACACAGATATAATTGGAAAGAGTTGCTGGCAAAACTTGGATCAGTAGGAAACCTAAAATGTGGGGGATCAATTTTAAAATTGAATAAATATATCTAATGGTTGGCCAACTCCTGAAGGACATTATTACCAGGGAATTGGACAGGATCCTGTGTATTGGGAACTATAAGACCTAGTTTTTTCCTGTTACCCATAAATTGGGGAGAAAGATTCAGAGTCCAAGTACATGCTGAGGCCAATGAGTTAACAAAAAGGCATCACAGATGAGATTTGCAGATAGGAAACTGGAAAGATAACAGATGGCCTCCTGAGAGGATCATTGCTTATTATGATCCAGCTACATGGGCAGAAGATGGATCTTGAGGCTACAGAACCCTAATATATATGCTTAATAGGATAATAAGATTACAAGCCATAGTAGAAATAGTTGTAAATAAAACTGGGAATACACTCGGATTAATTGCAAAACAAAATACTAAAATCAGAACTGCTTTATATCAGAACCGCTTAGCTTTAGATTATTTGTTAGCACAAGATGGAGGTGTTTGTGGGAAATTCAGCCTTAGTAATTGTTGCTTAGAAATTGATGATGAAGGAAACGCTATAAATGAACTTGTAAAAGAAATGAAGAAAATCGCACACGTCCCAGTTCAAACTTGGAATGGAATTAATTTAGGAGGAGGATTGGCTTACAGAAATTGGAATAATTATACTAGGGATATGTGGAGGATTATTAATAGTTGCATATTTAATACCTTGTTTCACTAGACTAATACATTCGGTGATACAAGGAATGCAAATGTCCGCAGTGCCTGTCGATCCGGAATCAGGGAAAGAAAAAAAACATTCCCTGATGATAATAAGAACAAAAGAGGATCCGAAATTAATATCAATTCGACGGATATTGACACGATTTGAAACGAAAACACGACTCAATACCATAAAAAAGAAGATGGGGAATTGTGATATATGCTCATCTGATTCGTGTCAATGCGAAGCAGTATTACATGATGAAATGTAACCCTCTCAAGAACATGGAACATTTAACTATCCTATTTGTCCTTATATAGCCACAGGCTTAAAGGAGACACGATAATATGTAAATAGTTTTGTTTTTTGCTTTTGCCTATATCGGTTTTGTAATTGCCTTCTCTGCTTGGTTTCTTTGGCAATTGCGTGAGATTGTGCGGGCGTTTTTAGGCCTTGTGGTTTTTTTTTCACCCGGGTGCTTGTTTCTTGTGTTTGTCGCCCTCTCTCGGTTCCTCCTTTGATTCGTGTGGAACGTGCAGGGGCCAATCATGCTGCAATAAACGCCGGACAGAAACTGAGAAAGTTCCAGAAGGTGAAGAAAGAGCGCGCTAAAAGAGATCCGCCTATTCACGAAAATGTATTAGCATGAGAAAATATAAACCAGGAGCAGGAACCATGTGCATGCGTGTTGGTGGAGCGGAGACTCCCCACGCATCCGGAGCTGTTTGCTTGCCTCTATTCGATTAATAAATTGGATACTTTATTTGAAATCCTGTTTGGACCAAATTATTTATCACACAAATATTGTAGTTGTGTGGAGTGTGCTTGTGGGATCCCATGCTTGTGTGTGTGTTGAGGGCAAACGGTGTTCTGTGTATTTTTTGTTGTTGGGTTTGTGTAAAAGTTTTTAACGGGTAGTAGATTAACATTTTGGGCAAGAAAGGGTTAATGCAAAAGCGCTGTTGCCAACCGGCCAGCGTTTGTAGCTGGGTGCATGGGAGGAGCCCTGTTTAGTGTGTTTAAAGTAGCCTGGGGGTGAATCCAAGACTTGGAGGAACAGATAGATTGGTTGAAACAAGAACTGCTAACTGGAAAAGCCAGAGAGGTAGCGCAACCACAAGCTTTATCAGCTGTCACCCAAGCAGCATCAGGGTGGCAGAGAAAAAAAAAAAAAAAAAGAAAAAATTGAAATACAATTGGTAGAAAGTCAAGCTGCGTAAGTTCTTTAATTTGATAATAGCTCAAATCAAGAGGAATGAAATTCCATGAGCCTGTCAAAGGTCCTGGTCTGAGCCCTACTGAGTTCAGGGAGACTGTTACAAAGATTTTGATCGAATTGCAGGATGGGGACCTAATTAATATTTGTTGTTTTGTTTGGAAATGAAAAGGCTTAGATTTTTGCATCTGTAGAGTTTGCTAAAGTGATTGATTCCTGCATTTTCTAGTGCAAGCATATTAAATATTGTATGCGGTTTTCATCTTTTCTAATTTATCCTATTAGGAAAAATGGGTAAATAACAAATATGTAAATATATAATGTTATACTCTAGTATAGGCTGTATGCAGCCTTCAGTAATGAATATTGTTGACTATAGTAATTAAGTCTGATTCCAGCTCCAGTTATTGACTTGTCAGTATTAGTGAATCTAGTACCTCTAAAACTGCAGGCAGTTTCCTGTTTACTGTATAAACAGTACTTGCCTGTTTAAGTATTTGCTAAAATATTGTTTAAATCTAAAGTCAAGATCACAAGTGCATTTCAGTAACCTAGTTAATTTACTTTAATTTTGGAATTCTCTCCCTGCATGGGAAGAGAAATATGAAAAGTAATTTCATCGCCTTATAGTTGATTTAATTGTATGTACTTTTGATGGATTAAATTTCCAGTTAATTGTGGAAAATGCAACACCAGTATTGTAAAAAGAGGTTTAAAATAAAACAGTTGCTGGCTGCTTTGCATGCTATTTAACAAAAAAATGTTTAACATTATTAATTTTACAATGGTAATTTAGAAATATCAGTTATATCTTCCCACTTTCAAACCCCCCAAAATAGATGGTTTTAATCATACTTATTGATATTATCTGTGTAATTATTTTTCGTTATGTGGATATGTCTCAATTGCTGTGTAATAATAATGCGATGAAAACATTTTTTCAGTGCTTTAAAATACATCCTTAACTAAATCCAGGAGACAAGGGAAAACAACAGGCAAAGGTTTTTGGGAAAACAACAGTAGATTTATATCTGTAATACTTAATAAGTGAATGTTTCAGTAATTTCAAACTATACTATGAAATAATGAATGATCAGTAAGAATAATTTAAGTTTTTAAATAGTGATCTTCAGTCATGTAACTTTTTATCCTTAAAGCTGATGCTAGATTAAAATAGAATTGATTTCTAGTAAACAGCATGTTTTGTTAGACTTTGCATATGTGTAGAAGATGTAAACAATTAGCTTCTAATTCATGTGCAGTCCTTAAAAATTGTGTGGGTGCCTTCTTCCAGGGAGAAGCAATACAGTGTCAGAGGATTTTGAAAAGTTTATTTGAAAGTATAACTGACAGCATAGTCAAAAATAGGCATTCAGAAATTGAGACGCTTCAAATTAATGTTTCTTTCCTTTTTGGAATTTAAAGATTGTGAAGGGAAATGCAGTGATGGGAATTGCTCAGGGCAGTGTTAGATCAAAGTTTCCTGACTTGCTTTTAGTGTCACTGGGTGATTGTTAGCTTAAAATAATGCAGGAAATGTTCTCTATTGTCAGAATAAAGCAATTATAATTTCTAGCCACTGATAACTTGCAAAAAAAAACCCCACAGCAAACTCCTTGGCTGTTAACACTGTGCAGTTTGCTTCTGCAGCTGCTTCACATTCCTTTTTTATCAGAATGTCTACGAGTGGAGAAGCCTGATGCCTCAGCTACGGGAGCTAACTGTGAATACCCAGAGCAGAATGAGATAGAGGAATGTGGGAAACAGCATGGAAGGAGTTAACAAGGGAAGCTGCATTTCCTAGCGCATGCACAATCCAGGTGACCAATCACTATGTAAGGTGGCGTGCAGGTGGCTTGCGTGATCAGCCTGAGGGGGTATAAATATGCATTAAAACTGCGCAATAAACAAGCAAGCTCCATCACTCATATTGAGTCAGTGTCTTGACTCCGGCCGGTCTCCTACATCTGGGTCCCTACAGAGGAATTAAAAAACCAAATGATTGCAAAACATCATTTGGGGACAACTGAAAAGTAACAACTTGAATATGTGTGCTTGTAAAGTGGCTATTATTAGGGGCTGTGATTTTGTATATAAAACCACCTGTATTTACTAGCTGGCTGCTAATAAGAAACTACACCTTGTATTGCATGGATTTGTCACTTGTAAAAAATATGTTAGAGCATGCAAATTTGCAGTAACTGCCAGAAAATGCTGAGGCAAAAGCTAGAAAGATTCTACTGCAGTGGCAGTATTATAAAGCAAGCAATGGAACAAATTAAGAGGGTGGGAGAACTCCACTGGTAAGAAATTTCTTTGGCTAGTCCTCTGATGCCATCAGCATCTTCAGCACACTGCTGCACCCTATAGTAGTCACTCTGCTAATGTAAATCTGTATGTGCTTTGCCATAGTACCAACTTGTTACTAGATGAAGCAGGTGAAACTCTGCATTGACAACGAGATGCAAGGACTGAGGCTGGCCAAATGCCTCCTACCACAGTCAAGGGCAAGACTGGGTTGGCCTCTGTGTTTGCCATCATGAAGAACCTTTAGCTCCGCTGTTAGCTGCAACCCAGCAGGCGTTGAGCAGTGGGGACACATGCCATGCCAGACCTTGATGTGAGGGATGCCCTCTCCTGTTATCAGAGAGCTATCCAGGAGAGAAGGGCAGGCCAAGCACCTGTGATTGGCATATATTGGAGGTAGGATCTAGTTCAAATCCCCTGCTCGAGTAGGATCATCTAAAGCAGTTCTAGAAAAACAAAAAGGAGGAATGCAAGGGCAAGTCGCCACAAGCACGTTTGTATAAGGCAATTTATGGGTTAAATTTTCTGACAATTGGGGAAACCTCAGAAACTGTAACAATTAACAGACATATTCTTTCTCAGGGTCAAAGTTTACCTAATCTTCTAGAAACACATCAACCACAAGTGTGGGTAAAATCTCCAGAGACAATGTAATGGGAAGGACCATATCCTCTAATAACTTGGGGAAGAGGGTATGCTTGTGTTTCCACAGATCATGGCCCGCGATGGCTACCTGCTCAGATGGTCCGCCCTGTGCTGGATCTATCTGGTAGTGCAGACACAGCATCCAGAGAGGACCACCAGCATGCAGATGTCGACGATGCGAATGGCACCCTGGAACAGTTCCAATATCTGGGTGACTTTAGCCAGAACTCTGAATCAAACTACCTTCTGTGCCTCAACGCAGTCTGCTGATCAGCCATTTCACACTTGTTTAGTTGGTGTCCCTACACCTGTCGCAGAGATAACGGCATCTATGCCTCAAGGACTTTGGTATCTGAGAAAAAATTGTGTAAATATAACGACATGTATTAGCTCCTGGCAGTTACGGGATAGTTATCTACCTGCTTTGCATGAAGAACCGCAAGAGATTGATATATTAGGTTCAGTTTGGTTTAGTTCTTGTATGATTTGCTTTTTGTTAGTTATTCCATGTATGGTATCCTGTTTTCAATGTATGTTAGAAAAGATGGTGAAGCAAGTGCTGTTTTTAGAAAAACAAAAAGGGGGAGATGTGGAGGTAGAGGAGGAGCATGAAGTGAGTAATGAGCAGCCAACTATGCTGGACCTTGACCTTGATATGCTTTTGGCCAATCTCCCAAAAGAGGATGCGGAATACATGTGGAACATGTTGAGGGGGACCGGAGCAAAGGAATTGAAATAGGGAACTGGGCTGGCCCCCATGAAAGTGAGGTGAAGGTAACAATATTTGTAGCAAAAGTAACTTTTAAAATAGCAACCAATTAGAAAAGAACTTCGGTGTGTGAGCAGTAAGACTGTAGTCAATCATAGAGTGCTTAGTGTGATTAAGTTCTTGGGGTTTAAGAAGGTGGCTGTTGCTCATACTGTTGCTAGTTATGCTATGTACTATTCTTATTGTACCTTGTTTTCTGAATTGTTTGTAATGGGTGCTAGAAACAATGGTAGAGCAAGTTATGTTTTTTAGAGAAACAAAAATGGGGAGATGTGGGTGATGGGATAGAAATAGTTAACAAAATGGATCCAGGCTTTATCACCCTGATTCGGCCTGAGCCCTGGGAACATCGAAGAAAACACCAGGTGTTAATGCCCTAATCAGTCTGAGCCTTGGGAGCTGTGGAGAGAACAATGAATGGGAAAGATCGCTTAGCAAAACAAAGTAGGCAGTTTGCAAGATAAAGCAGGATGTGCACCTCAAAGGCAGACCAAACAATGTGAATATTTGCAACCCTCAGATGCTTTGCTAAATTGGGATGGTAAGGGAGTGAAAGAGTGGAAAGTTACTGTTTAGCACTTAGTAGACTATAAAAGGGATGTGAGACACGGAATAAATGATTTCAGATTTCACCAGAACTGGAGTCTGTCTTTTTCATCCCCTCATGGGGGGACACCACTAGTTACAGGTCTCCAACCAGACTCTGTACCACTGACCACAACCCTCCGAGACCTGCCATTCAGCCAGTTCTCTATCTACCTCACTGTCTGCTTGTCCAGCCTGTGCTTCCTGAGCTTGCAGATAAGGATGTCATGGAAGACAGTGTCGAGAGCCTTACTAAAGTCCAGGTGGACAACATTCACTGCTCTTCCCTCATCTGTACAGCCATTGTAGAAGGCAGTCAGGTTGGTTAAGCTTTATTTCTCTTTGATGAATCCATGCTGACTAGCTCTGATCTACTTATGTCTTATGCTGTAGAACAAGAGAGACAGGAAATTTTTTTTTAAGGGGTACATGCTGAAAGAGCAAATAATTTGAGGTATGTTTTTTTAGGCTGGGGGGAGAGAATTAGCAAAGGAAATTATGAAGTTGAGACAACAATAGGACGTAATGAAAATTAAACGTGCTGGAACTGTCTGTACGAGATTATGTGGTTCCTGCCTTCCCAGGCTGGAGGCAGAAGTTGGATTTTTTTGTTTTTTCCTTTTGCTTCACTACTGTTCTCTCGCAGGTTGCTAGAGAGTTAGAACAGTGACTTCTTTAAGCAGATCTGTACTACCCACTGCCTGTTTGTGGCAAGGAGTTCTCTGTACCATGTACAAGCAGACAGTGTCTGTGTAGACTCTTTTCCTCCTACACAAATGCTGAGGGCATCTTGTTTTAGGCTTGAAAGGGAAGCTTGTTCTGTGGCTTGGACTCAAAACAATGGTTTTGTTGGTTTTTTTTTTCTACTCCATTAGCTGGAAAAAATACATAAAGCTTCAGTTTTTCAGAGTTCAGTTCATTGAATTGCTAGAAGCCTTTGTTTGTTCCAAATAAGTATTTGTTAATTATTTTACAAAAGAATATTCTTTGGCCCATAGTCAGAGTACATTAAAGAAAAAGGAAGCTCTGATACAACTTCTTAATGAAAATTCCCTTCCTTGTAAGGTGCTGTTCCTCTTTCACTCATTTGAAATGAGAGCAATGATGGCAGGGAAGCGTGAGGGATCAGGGCTAAAGTGGCAGGACTGAAGAGTTAGTGAGTTTGAGAGGTGAACAGCATGGACTCTGAATGGCAAAATGAATGAATGGTGGTTTCTTCTGGTTTTGGTTATTAGAATTGAACTGGTATGCTTAATTCTCCCACCCTTGCAGTGCTTGCCCGCTCATTCCATGTCCCCTCTGCATATGCTTTGCCTTCTCCTGGCTTGCCATGATGGTTGGGTGAGAGACAGCAGTTCCTACAAAGATACGCGCATAGTGGTTGTCAGGTGTACCCAGATGGCCATCATGTTTTCATCCGTTTTACTGTTGGGCTATTTCATTGACTAAACTACAGCTTCCAGAGCTCGAAGGTGGTGTGTATTGCAGGGCCTGCTTCCACTGGCTGCTGTTTGTGTTCCCATGCTGCAGCTGGTCAGCTGGAATTGCCCAGTACACTCTATAGTCTTGGGTGAGGGAGAAAGACGGGAAGTGGTGCAGCTCATGTGAGCTCTGTTTTCCTGGGAAATGAGGCTTAAAGTTGCATAAAGGATGATTTCTAAAGTTCTTTATGGAGTATAGGCTTTCCTTAATTTTAAGCTCCAATAAAATAACCTGGTTTAATACAAATCTACACTTTGGGATTGCTGCATCACTTGAAAGAAGCTTGCTCTGTAACTCCTGAAGGCTGCTGAGCTGGTAGCTCCTGCTGGTAGCTGGTTTTCCTCCAGGCAAAACCCATGATTTAAGGACTAACATAGCTAGATTTTTCTTACTTGGTTTGTTGAGGGTTTTTGTGGTGCCTTTTTTTGTTTGCTTGGTGGGTTTTTTTGGTTGTGTGTTTGTTTTTTTTTGTTTTTTTTTTTTGGTTTTTTTCTTTTGTCATTTTGTTTCTTTTTGATTTCAGACTGTCTTTGACTGGAATCTTTCTCTTCAGTCTGCCTACTTCCAGAGCTATTAAGTCAACTTTATTTAAAGTTAACAAATAAATCAGCAAGATCCTGAAGAAGTAGAAAGGTTTGCTTTCCTCTTCTGATGAGGGAGGAAACCCCCTGAATTTCAGATACAGTAGCCCAGAAACACAGAATAAATGTGATCAAAAGCTGATAACTAGTACCATCTCTATGCAGAAATGCATGGCTTAATACAAATCAAATCTTACATTTGAGTTGCTGGGGACACATATCACATGTGTACCCACCCACAGTGATTTTACAAAGTTTTTGCTTTCACATGGATGTGACACAAACACTGAAAGACACTCTTCTGTGATGTTTCAGGATCACCCTTTGTTTCTCAACATAAACTACAATGAATGTACAGATGTATCTTTGCTTAAGTCTGGATAAGGGATAATGTCTTTGCAGTTTAAAGGGTGCCAAATAAATATGTTCATCAGATTTTCTGAATTTCACTTACTCTGTAGGAAAACGAGTACAAACACAATATTAACCTTCATTATTTTACATTTGGAGGTGATTGTGGTCTGCTTGCTCTTTTGAACATGTATAAGCCTCATGGTATAAAAAAATCAAATTACTCTCATGCTTCTGAACTATAGGTGAATGATTATTTATGAGGTCTTGTACATGGAGACTTTGAAGCATGCCAAAGAATAGAGGCAGATGGTGTAGCTGGTAGCCACAGAGGTTTATTCCTCAGCTTTCTGGGGTGAGTTTTTGTTCTACCAACAGCTGAGAAAAACTGGAGATGGGAAACAAGATGTGAGCCAGGGAGGAAACTGAGTAATAGCTGGGTCCAAGATGTTAGTTCCTCCGGTGGGTCTTATTTATTATAATGTCTGCTTGCAGCTAGTAGGACTTTTAGACTCATCCTTTGCACCATAGAATTGACTTCCACAAACTGTTGTAG
This sequence comes from Psittacus erithacus, assembly GCA_009867235.2. Classification (NCBI taxonomy): domain Eukaryota; kingdom Metazoa; phylum Chordata; class Aves; order Psittaciformes; family Psittacidae; genus Psittacus; species Psittacus erithacus. Next base: position 11,051 of record WYDI02003746.1, read on the forward strand.
AGGAAACATCTGTGGATGAAAAACATCCTGTAACAGATAATATGAGGAAAGAGAAGTGAACTGGCCTTCAGTATGCTTGCTTCTATTGCAGGTATAGTGCAGTGTGTGTACACACACTTGATGTGGGAGCTGTTGATGTCTCTTCTCTTTTCACCTTACAGGAGATGTATGAACTTCCTGATTCTTGAAACAACACTGATGCCGCTTGTTCTCCTTCTTTCTTCTCTTTCCCTTTTCTATGCAGTCAAAGTATCAGCAGTAGAGGTCAACACACCGGAAGAGATATTTGTGGAGAATGGGACAGATGCAAAGCTTCCATGCACATTTACATCTGTGGAAGTGATCAGCAGTGCAGCATCTGTTTCTTGGAGTTTTCAACCAGAGGGAGCAGCAACTCGTATCTCGGTAAGGAATGGCTGTAGGGGAAGAAACATGGGTTGGGAGGGTGTGATAAGTGTGCAGAGGTCTTCTAGCTGGTTCTGAGGAGCAAGCCAATATGGATTGGAGCCTCCTTCCATGTGTCTTGTTTCCATCACTGGGATTTTAGGGGGGGCTTTTTTAGAGTTGTTTAAGTAAGTTTAAGTGTTGCCATATGGTAGATCTCTGCAAAGAATGGAGTGTGCAGTGGATGTAAAATATGCTGGTACTTTTGTTAGTTAGAGGATGTTGGTGTGGAAGGAGTAGATGAGCAGCTAAGAATCTTTTCCCAAGTTTGGTATCCACTTACATTTGAAGTGAGTTGTGGAGCTGTGCACTGAACGATAGTGGCCACAGAATCTGAGTTACCACTACTAGTGTTACATTGCATGTTGTGCATAGAATCATGGAATAGTTAGGGTTGGAAAGGACCTTAAGATCATCGAGTTTCAACCCCCCTGCCATGCTTGTGTGCTCTATAGCCTCTGTTTAAAAGGGTTTTAAATGAGACCAGTCTCCCTGGTTTCAGAACCAAATTGAATTGCTCAATTCAGTAGGTAGTTCATCTTCATATTTTAGTTACTGTAGTTCTTTGACAATTAAAAGACTATACTAGCAAGCAACTTAAGGTAATAATAATTGCCATCGCTCATTTCCTGTATGTTGAGCCCAAGTGTGCTCAGATCCTTTGGGTGTAAACCTTCAAAGTGGCTTTAGTAGATTTTTAGCTGTCTTCTTCCTCTTTCACATAAGCTGTACACTTCTGAGTCTGAACTCTCTGACACTTCTGCTTCCCCCTTATTTCTTGCCCTGAGTGAGAATTTAGAGGAAGCAGAACGAGGAACTCTGGGGCAGCAGGGAAGATTTGGGAACAGCAGTTTGTTCGGCCTGTTAGTGATTGTCTCCAATGAGACCATTTAAACTCTAGGAGCCCTTCAATGCTCAGAACAGGGATAATCCAAAACAGCCTCTGAGCATCTTGCTCAATATATATTGCTCTGAAAAATCAGCTTCTGAACTCCTGGTGAATATATACTTAGTTTTGAAAAGGAATCTCTTTTCTTTGGGAAGCCGAAGCAGTAGCTAGACAAAAGCTTAAGGAATTAGGGTGTCTTTCCTGCTTGTATCTGTTTGTATGTGTTCTGCTCCCCATAGAAATGTCCACCATGTATCACGTTTTGCCCTTTTCTGTCTGCATCACTGTCCAAACCCCTTATTGTAGAAATACAACTTCGGGACACAACTTTATTTATTTTTTTTTTTTTTGAGGTGAAGTCAGTTTAAACCTTCTATCTGGATGTAGTTATCAGCACAACAGAGAGAAAAGCAAATTATCTTTGTGCAGAAGTGACCCAGCATGATCTGATGCTAATATCTTGTTTCTTTTGAAGGCCTGGGGGAGGTATAGAGGGAAGATTTTTATTCTTTTTTTTCTAAATGAACCCAAGTCATGTCATTTAAATGGCTTGGTGGGCATTAGTTTGGAAGACTAGTCTCATGATCAGCTTACGTCTGGGCTAAGTCCATGCGTCTTTGGAAAAGGGTGGTCCTATGCCTCTTTAGAATCAGCACGGTCAATCTTGTTGCCATGTGGTGAGGCTGATCTGACTGAAAGCTTCCCCAGCTTGTCCCCTTCCACATGCCCGGTTATAGAGACATCTCTGCGTGAATGAAATGTCTGATGGCAGCAGAGTTTCACAGTTGGCTTAAACCAGTCTAAACCCATCAGCTTTAGATTTCAAAAGAAGTCTCAGGTTAAATCACTTAATCATACACATGGAGTGGCTTGTGTCAGTAGGCTTGTGTTTCAGGGCATATTTTACTTTGTGATTTCTCCTCCTCTAGGTGAGTACACCTAGAGAGCTGAGGAATCTGGCTCTTATCATCTAGACTTCTAGTTGGATGATTCCTCCCATGCACAGGGATGTGGTAATGCAGCACCTTTGTGCTTAAGTTCATAATCCAGCTGGAAATGCTTCAGGCTGATGCAGATTTCTTCCACAGTGTTGACAGATGACTGTGTGCTAGCAGACTTTCTACCAGATGAGATAGTTTATTGGATTTATGGTAGCCTGTAGACCATTGTCTAGTCAGATTGACTGCAGCACATACCCGATCTGGATAACATTTGTGCTTCGTAATGATCAGGCCTTGATAATCAGAGTGCAGGTCTGAGAGAGAGAATGTTGGAGTGACAAGCCTCAGATGAAGGAAGGGAACCGGAAAAGAGATGGGAGGTGACTTGAATGGAAAGAGGACTAGCTTGTAGCCTCTCTGGTCTGTGGCAGAGTGGCTGTAAAGAAGGCTGTAGAAAGAGGAACCTGGAATATTAAATTTCTTTAACCATGCTCTGGAGACTGAACTGAAGAGAGTTCAAGTTGATTCTTGGTTGAGTTGTTTGTCTTGATGTCTTTCAGAATGTGAAATTAAGAATGAATGTGCTTCTGAAATACAGCCCTGATCCCTCTCTTAGCATTATGGCCAGTGTTCAAACATCCTGTATCTTTGAAAGCAGAGTTATCCTGTAGAAGTCCTATGTACTTCCACTGCTGTAAATTCTAATTTTGGTCAGGTATAGGAGGAAGTATGCAGTTTCTCCTCATGCTGTACTAAACAGGTTCATTCTTCAAGGATTTTTGAGCATGTCTAGGGAGTGCAGGGCCAATGTGCAATGTAATCACCTAAAACCTGGGAACCAGTTATATGTAATTTCTGCGAGGGACTGGAAACAGCTAGGTATGCTTTAAATGACTCATAGAATCTTTTTGGGGGGTGGAGGGAAGGAGGGTATTGCATGTTAGTTTAGCTGTGCTGTAACACACAGCAAAATATGAGATAGGAAACTTGGTATTCTTTTCCTACTAGGATGCAGAAGGTTTCTTGTGCCTATAAGACAGATGGCTGTGATCCAGGACTGTTCTATCCTTTAATTATTCCCAGGTTAACAGCTGTTTTCTCTTTCCCCCACCTCCTTGTCCATGAAAATCTGTATCCCCCAAAACAGGGGAAAAAAAACCAACAGAAAACTGAAACCTGCAGTCTGCTGTGATAGTGTGAGTGAGATATACGCCATAGCATGGTTATGTGATCAAAAGGCAGCAAGCCAGACTAAAGTGGTGAGGCAGGAGGAAAAAGAAAACCTAGAACACTAACTGTGCACAGTACAGTGTATTCTGGGAAAATGCTGCAGTAGTGTGAGAAGCGTGGTAGCTTGGTGATCTCTAACTAGATTGTTTTTTGTCTCTCCATTCCCTTGACTACAGTTTTTCTATTACTTTAATGGGAAGCCATACCCTGGAAAGGACATACCATTTAAAGACAGAATCACGTGGGCTGGAGATCTCAACAAGAAAGATGCTTCTATCAGTATATCAAACATGCAGTTCCGGGACAACGGCACTTATATTTGTGATGTCAAGAACCCACCTGACATTGTTGTCAAACCAGGAGAAATTCGAGTTAGAGTTGTGGAGAAAGGTATTCACCCTGTATGATTTATTTTTCTTTTCCTTCCCCTTCCTTTCCTCCCACTCTGTATTTATGTCACTTTTCTTGTTGGTAGGGGAGTAGCCTGGAGGGAAAAACCTATCTTTTTAATTCACTTCTTCCAGGTCCTAATAATAGAACTGATATTCTCTCAGCTGGTTAAAAAACTGAATGTCATACCCTCTTCCTCTATACCCTCTAATTCCTGTGCATTTAACAAGTATTAGCTGGCAGAAGCCTTGATGAAAACCTCTCTTCTCATTTCAGAGTCCTGTGAATTCTTTTTCTGTATCAAGGGTTAGGATGACCTTTGAAATGTAGGGAGCAAGGAATGAGAGTGGCAGACTTTTCTTTTTGGAATCCATCCACTGGAAAAAGAAACTAATGATCTGGCCCAAGCACATACTGACAGTGAAATGCTATTGTCTTCCATGGAAAAGTGTTTGTGTTGCATGTTGCATTTGGTTTCTTACTTGAATGTTCTTACAGTATCCATGGTAACCTTTACAATCTGCAAGGGTTGGCTTTTTGCAGTCATTTAAGGCTTCTGGTTAGCATTTGGTAATGATGGTCACAGTTCAAGAGCACTTACATTCTGTATGTCAATTTGGCTCTTCATTTCCCTTGGCCATGCAAAGCATTTGATTGTTCTAGCTAAGCTGGAACTGTGACTGTTCCTACAATGAAATGGTTTTTGCAGTGATCAGATTTCCAAATTTATAATTAAGAAGGAGAAGAATAAAGGTTGAATTCATGGATGGCAGTGCTGATGTAGCCATTCCATTTTAATATGTATGGGAAGATACCTACATGTATGCTCTGATTAGAATTCTACTGCTGCTATAACAGGTAGTTATACCTGTTATACTCCTCTGCTTGTGGAGTCATTCCGTGTACTTGGGTAGGCAAGATCTATATCTAACTCTTACGTTCACAGGGCAATTTGAGTTGAATGTACCTCCAGAGGTCCATTGCTTAGAACTTTCTGTTTCTTGGAAGATTGAAGTCTGTATAAAATAGGGTCAGTTTGTTTTCTTACAATGTACTGATAGTCTCTATGAGGAAGCAGTAAAACAACTGCTGGTTTGGCAGTCAGGCTGTCTTGGCAAAGCCTCTTCAGATTTTAACCCAGTTTAAGCAGATGAAGACTGACTTCAGTACACTAATTCAGGTGTTTTTTTCCAACAGATTTGCATGCTGGCTTCCCCATAGATGGAGCATCTGGACAAGAGAACCTCACTGTTTCTGAAGGGAACCATGTATTTGGCAATACTTCTTGTCATTAGAAAAATGCTGCAACAAATGTTTTCAAATTCTTAGGAAGACCTTGAAAATAGGTTTTCAAGCAATAGCTGTAATGCTGTCTTGCATTCTCTCTTTACCCAAAACCACTGCTCTTGTAATAGGTCGTAACTCACCCTGAACTGAGATGGAGAAATTTTTTTTGGTTGAAATAAATACATGCTGACTCTTGGGCCTTTTTTTTTTTTTTTTTTTTACTGTAAATGCATTTAATTGTTCTGAATCATATATCTGGCGTTGTAAACTGTTCAAAGCCACATACGTGCTTTATACTTTTAAATTATTCATAGGAGCTTAGTTAGCCCAGATTTTGAATTAAGCATGTAATAACTTCCAGGTTGGCTTAACTGTTTAAAATTGTCAAGTTAACTCAGCTGATGTGCGCTGCAGTATCTACATAGTGTTTGCACAAACAGCTCCATCAGCTACATTGGAAGAATCCTACTGGTAGGGATGAGAAGCAAGGCTGTTCTTTCAGTAGTGCATTTGAATCTGAAAAGCACTACTGTTCAAAGCTTAAATTACAGAAATTTTTAGGGAATTCCAAGACCTTACATTATAAGTAGGCTGTCCCTGTTTGTAATAGGAAGCTACTTACTCTGTTCAGGACAGCTTGTGTTATCTGGAGGTAATCCATCTTTGACTCTTCTGGGGGGAAAAATTAGAATTGTTGTATGACAATCTTTGTACTTAGCAGCAATGGAAACCTTCAGTTTCCTGCCTGTTTCATAAAACTGATACTAACACATTTTCAGTGAAAATGGAAGTTGCTTTGAATTACGGTGGTACTTAGTTAAAAGTGTTCTTTGAAAGGCTGAGTTTTTTGCCTAGATTAAGCTATTAACTTAAATGTTAGCTTTCAGAGCTGGTGTTTGATTATCTAGCTGGGATCATCTGTTAAATGAAGTCATTGGCTGTCCTGCAAGTACTTATGAGAAATTAGTGTAACTGTGGAAATACATGATGGGAGGGGGCATTCTTCAGCTGAACTGTGTGGTCATGAAATTGTGTGAACTTTTCTGTATTCTCTATCGGACCGTGTTCTGAGTGGCAATAAAGCCAGACTCTGGCTTCACTTGCAAACAGTTGCATTTCTTATGCAGTCTGAAAACTTCTGTCAAGAGCATAACTGCTGTCCTTGACTCAAATTCAACCAACTAAAAGAACCCTGAGTCAAAGAAATGACAAAACTATCAAATTTTGCATAGCTCTCTTTCAGCACTTTCAGCGCAAAACTATAGGCACTCTGCACTATAGTGTTGGATCTTTCAGCGCAAAACTATAGCCACTCTGCGTTATACTTTTGGATCTTTCGGCACAAAACTATAGGCACTCTGCACTATAGTTTTGGATCTTTCGGCACTTTCAGCACAAAACTATAGGCACTCTGCATTATAGTTTTGGACTGCTGCTTCCTTTCTTGCACTGGAAAAGTGTGTGTGGTTTTTTTTCTTGTGTGCAAGGCAACAGCTGGTCTGCTAACAGACATGCCTGTCTGTTTTGATGCTTTTGCAGACACTTGTTCCTGCACTTGGGAAGGTGAAAAAGCACAGAATCTAGGGAATTCTTACTCTGATATGCCTCAAAATAGATTTATTTGTCTTTGCATGCAGCTCAAAATCAATCTCAGTTGTAGGTACCTGAAAAGTATTACCATTTGTAAGATGCTCTTCTTTAATAGCAGATGGATCTTTCTAGAACCTTTTGGGTGACTGCCAAAAGGCTCTGGAAAGAAAGGATATCGTCCTCTAAATTGTGACACTCATGTCTTCATCTTTAATTGCTTACTGAGAGTTACCATGTTGTAATGAACTGGCATTTAACACTGGAAAGCTAGGAAAGCTGTTGATGTGTTATTTGACCAGGCGATGGTATGATCAGTGAAACAGCTAGAGATCAGGTAGCCCTTAGGTCACTGAACTTAACAGTATTTACACTCAGTATTGTTCATTTTATCTTAATATGATGGCCCCTGCTTCAGGGTACTGTGTTGTGCTGTTCCCTCCTAAATAAGTATGTCAAATGGGCTTGGCCTACAGACTGCAATGTATAACGCTCTGTAAGTATGGTCCGTGGTTCATACTGGAACAAGGCCAGCACAGGGCAACTGAGGTGATTAAGGGACTAGACCACCTTTCATGCGAGGAGAAGCTGAGAGAGCTGGGGTTGCCTAGCCTGCAGAAGTGAAGAAAGACTCAGGGGGATGCTCTCACCAGGTATTTATGTATGTTGATAGGATCTAAAGATGATTGAACCAGGTTCTTCAGTGATGCCTAGTGACAGGACAAAAGCCAGTGTAAACTGTACACAGGAAATTCCATCTTAACGTGGGAAAACACATTTTTACTGTGGTTGAACACTTGAATAGGTTGCCTGAAGCGTCTCCCATCCTTGAAGACAGTAAAAACTAAACTGGACAGAATATTGAGCAAACTCTGCTAGCTGACCCTGCTTGAGCAGGGGGGTTGGGCTAAACAATTTCAAGACGTCCCGTCCAACCTCAGAGATTCTGTGATGATCAGGTGCAGGTATCTGAGAAAGATTTTTCTGTGTAAGATGTCATTAAATACAATGCAGAGGAAAGGGAGGGACTTTGTTTTTACTGTGAAAAGCTATGATGGTAGTCTGTGTATTCTTTATCTTGGAAGTCTTTTATACTCATTCTCTGATTGACTGGTATGATTTCTGGCTGTTCTTTCTTGGCCTACCCTTCTCCAATATTGTAATGGGGAAGATGTGAGTAAAGCAATGTTGTGTTCCTGTAAGCAAATTTCTATTATTATACCGTGATCCTAACTTAAGAGGGGAAAGAATGACTATAAAAATGTATAGAGATGTTTTTGAGAAACCAAAATCTTATATAAATACTCTTAAGAGTGATCTATGGGTAGTAACTAGGCTGTCTGCTATATGCTACCCAGAGAACACACAGCTTTCAGCATTCGTAGTTGGTTAGCAATGCACTGTGTTCAAATCTGCTTTCAAATGTGCTTGCCTTCTCCTGTTGAGTATGCTGGGAATTGCCAGATGAATGTAACTTTCTTCTTCCCCTTCGGATACAAAATGAGACCCGGTTGGCCTCATTGTCACTTGTGTTCCCTGACATGTAAAACTCTTGGTTGAATATAAACTCTCTGCTGAAGGACAGTGACATTATGAACACTCTTGGTGTGTGCTCTGTTCATACATTATTCTTCAGGCTGCCTGCTATCACTGCCGCTTTGGCTGCATGTTACATTAGTGTCTTCTGCTCTAAATGAATCCAAGGTCAAGAGCATCTGTGGTTTGCACTTCTGTTAATCAGGGAATACGGAAGAGTTGAACGTTTTCTCCCTTCTCTCCCCAGACAGCCTGCCTGCGTTCCCCATTGCCATGGTGGCAGGGATAGTCATCGGTACGGTTACAGGTCTCTCACCGCTCATCTCTATTGTCGTGTGTCTTGTCATCAGAAAGAACAACTCTAAAAAACAATACTCTGGGTAAGAGATCTCCCTCCTCACCTGTGGATAATGTGAGGAACATCGGCAAGATCAGAGGGAAGGTTTAGAGGGGGGTAGGAGTTGTTTCAAGCCAAGTCTTGGCAACTGTGGCTAGAGATAGGGTATGGGCGTGTGGAACACTGGTCATCCACCTATACTGATTATCTTTGTATTGTGCTTGAAAAGACGTACTGACCGTGAGTTGCACCTGAAAATCACTATAAATATTGGAGTTGATCCCCAGCCACAAGTGTATGTGCCCTAAGAACACTTAATCTAAGATCCCCTAGCTCTGGTCTGTTTCCTTTCCCTTCCCTGCACCCCTGCTTCACCTGCCCCTCCCTACCCCTGAAGTAAGGGTGCCACATGTGGAATGCTTTTGAGGAATGCTCCATGTTGAGATGGAGACTGGATTTTTTTCAGTTACCAGTGTCTGGCTCCTGAGCCTGTAGTATACTTGCCAAAACCCCATTCATCACCACAATTCAAAGAAAGAAATGAGTAGCCACTCTGCATCCATTCTCATTCACTGCCTGTTTTTTATTAACTCTTACCATCCCTGAAAGGTTTTTAGTGTTAGGATAACTCCAAAGTGAAGTGCACAAGTCTTTGACGTGGCATATAAACAGCAACAAGAGCTACCACAGGCAGACTCTAGTCCTGTGGTGGTGGAGGTTGGTGCTGGTGGGGGAGGCACTTCCTTTGTTCTCCTCTAATTAGCTGGTAATTTGCTTCTATAAGAAAGAATGAAAATTATGTATTTAGTCTTAGAAACAAACCCTGGACTTCTAACTTTCTTCTGTTCTTTCCCCAGCAAATACTCCTGCTTCCTGCGGGTTCTTTGGGTTGCTTGTGGGATAAAAGAAAATAACTCAAAAATAAACTTGTGGAGATTTCTAAATTAAACTTTGCCCTGTCCTTTTCCTAGTTGGACAGCTTAGAGAAGGTGAATTGGCTATTGCCCTATGCTAAGGCTAAATATAATAAAGGTGGCCGTGTGTGCTCAAAATTGTGTGGAAAGCCTGGTTTTCCCTTTCTGCATGTGTCCCTCCCCTAAGAACTGAAAAGAAGCCTGCACTGTCATGCACCAGCAGCGTGTGTGAGGTGATCCGCTTGCCTTGTTCCCAGTGACCTGCTCTCCAGTGTCTTCCTGCTGAAGGATACGTGCTGGTGCTGGGCAGGGGGCAGTAGTTTATGCACTGTAATTTCTTGTAGTAGATTTAACTACTCTCTTGGGAAAATAATTGCTGAAGTTTAACTGCTTTCCCTGACCATGCCAGCTCTGCATGATGTGTAAAGAGAAACCAACTGTGCTGTGACCCCCTCCACACTTACACACTGTATTCTACATGATGCTAACCCATTATGTGGTGGTGGTGGCAGTGAGATGCACTTACTCTTAGATAACCATTCTACCTTGAACTGAGGTGGGCTGGGGCACTGTGTGGCATCTGGAACCCCTGCATGGTCACAGTCTCCATTCATGCTCTGACTTTGGTGTTTTTTTTGTTTTTTCTTTCTGCATTGGTGTGCTGGGATTGGATCCTGCTTACCTCCCTCTTCTTACAGAGATCCTGATATAGACGCCAGATTGGGAATGTAGCAGGGCTGGGTCTTCTCTTCCAGTCCCACTAGACACTATGGTAACTAATCAAGTTGGTGGTTGCTGTTAATACCTGTGCGTATGTGTACACATTTCCTCTTCCTTTGCTGACTAACCAGCTAGCTCTCTATTAACATACATTCACTGTAATTTGTGCTGGAATCTGTTGGCAAAGGGATGGTGCATTTCACTGAGTGCTTGGGTCTCATTGTCTCATATCTAACCGGGATGGGATTGCTGCTTACCCAGATGGTGTCCCTCCGTGTCTTCCAGCAGTGAACTTGGCTAAAGCACAGGAAATTCAGAGCCCTTTCTGTGTCAAAGTAGAAGTAAATTCCCTGTAAGTATTTTTCTGGCCCAGACAGCTCAGGTGCTTGAAAACTTGCAATGATTTAAGTGCTCAAACCTGAGTTAACGCCTTTTAGGTAGTATAGTTCTGAGGAATTTGGTGATCAAAGCAAACAATTCATAATTGCATCATTTTGGTAACGGAACAGCTGCTTTGTCTCTGGGGCTGTAGAAGCCCCCTTGCCGTGAAGGCCAGGGCAATATATCTTTTTCACCTTACTGCTGCATGTAAGCTGGAGCTAAGTCTTCTATGGTTAGACTTACCAAAGAGTAAAAAATGACTGCCCTGTGAGGAGGTGGTCTGCTAAATGTCACTGTCTTTGTTTGCTTGTTTACTTGCTTTGTACACCATCTGTCTACAAAGATTGGGGAAAAAGATGCCTAGTGGTCAGAGGGCTGTGGTACCAAAAGGAATTCCTGTGTGCTGTTAAGGAGATGGCTTGTTTTGTTTCCTGAGTGCTTGGGTACAAAGGGGTAAGCCTCGCATTTAGAGACCCATTACTGTATTGCCCAGAAGCTACTAACAGTAAGTTTAAGGGCATTTGCTCAAATTCTTAGCTCTGTGGTATTCATTTTCTGTCTGTTAAAGCCTTGTTTTCAGTCTTGCTTTAAGCAGGTGAAGAAAAGCAAACAGAGAGTGAAAACTGGCAACCTTCTTTTAGGGATGTTGGTTCTTACCAGTTTTCTTGTTTGAAAACTAAGATTTGCCTGATCAGATATCCAAGTAGCTGTATCAGGGCACCTAGCTTAAATGTCATAACATGTGATTCTTAAAGTAATTGCTCCAGAGACTTGTGTCTGTTGTGAGTGGGCAGAGTTCTTTTGGAATCGTAGCCTAACTGAAACCAAGGAAACTAATGTGCGGTTTGGTAGGAAGTATGGAGAGCTGGTGCTTCTGGCGAGTGTTCACTTTAAACTGTAGCACTCGTATACTTCCCTCAATGACTGTGGCTGTTTAGCTTATAGTTAGAAAATAATTGCTGTTTACCACTGAAGCCTCAGTGAGGAAAACGTGGGTTTAGACATATTGGTTTAGGTTGAATGGGAATATCTAGGGAACAGAGGGGTTGAAGGAGCTGCTGTCCTGTGTTAATTGTTGTTCCTTCTTGTTGCTTACCAGTGGGACTCTGGGAGGAAGGCTAAGGAATTGCCTGGGGAGAGATGGAAAATTGTATGTGTTTATTTCAGAATCCATTCTGTTCATTTTTACTTTGGCATAATATGCCACGTTCACCTGGCCATCACTCATTTTTTGTTTTTGTTCTTTCTTTGTTTGTTTCTTTCTTTCTTTTGTGTGCCTCTTGAACATTGTTGTGCAAACTCTGCTCTGGCACCTCGTCAGCTGCAGTACATCTGAGAGCTTGATGTCACCGGTTAAGCAGGCTCCGCAGAAGTCGCCCTCTGACACAGAGGGTCTGGTAAACAGCATGCCCGCCAGATCACACCAGGTAAACTGCTCCCCGCGAGCAAGACAAATGGGCAGTGGGGTAGCTGTTTAATGCAGAGACAGCATTAGCTACTGGGTGTGCAGTCACCCCATAAAAGCTGCCTCTAGAGTGCTATGGTTGTAATGGGGAGGAATTTTACTTGCTGTCTCGTCACTGTGAAAGGTGCATGCTCTGTGGCATGTACTTCCTTTGCAAGGAAATGAACCAGCGCAGTGCAAACACTGATTAGCAATGATCAATCTGAAGATGACACTTGTTGCTGAGAGCTTTTCTCTACTGAGCCACCCAACTTCTGTGGCCTTGAAACGGCCACACTTTGTCTTGTGGTTGCTGTTAGCAAAGTTTTGCTGACTTTGAAGGAAGGAAGTGGCTCTTGTCCAGACTTGACATCCCCTGGGAAATTAAGTCACAGGGGAGAGAATGTGAGTCAGACAGGGATTCCTCACAGTATATGATTACCTGTTAATAGTGTACAGGATTTCCTTATTTTTAAGCTGTTTCTTACCTCTTGATTTGTCTGTTCCCAGCAGTTTTCCTGTGGAGGTATGGATCCTGAGTGAGTTTAAGTCCAAAATGGATTTTTTATTAATTAGCCACATCTTAGCAAGTGGCTGCAGAGTAGTGTGTGAACTGACAGGTTTCTAAATCAGAGTTAATATCTAGTTTCTTAATTTGCCCCCCAAAAAATAATACATGGTGGAGATGAGTGTTAATGTGTTAACACTGCAAGAAAAAAATACAGTGCTAACAATGAGCTGGATGGAGTCTATATTGGGCTTCCAGTCAGTTTTGAAATGCGTCTTGTTCTTGGCAGGTGCAGTATTTCCAGAGTTTTAGCACATAGGCCCACAAAGTTTCCTACTTACTTGAGAGAACAGTTATTCTCTGAGCATGAAGACAAGATACTCGGGTTTTAAGATTTAAAAATTGTTCACATTTTGACTGGAGTGGGTCCAGTAACAGCTGGCTGCCTATAAGGTCTAGATAAAGCTTGTCTTTTTTACCTCATGGGAAGGGCTTCTGGAGTGGGTGAATGAGACAGGTGATCCCTCCTCCTTTCCCTTCCTTTCCCTCCCAAAAACACCTATTTATGTATGGGTTATGTGTGGGGTGTATGTTGCAGCAGCTGTTGGAGTCAACTTCCCTCGGTCAAAAGACCAAGCTGTTTTATGAAATTACTGTCACAGTATGAAGCAGTACATTCAAGTGCATGAGAGCTACATGGAGGCAGAGTTTTGCTGTTCTGCACTTACAGCTTGAAAGCAAAAATGCTTGTACCTTCTGTGCAACATTTTGGTGTGAAAACTTGCTGTGCCCTCACCCTTCTGTGTCCGCAGTGTTCTGGGTCACAGTATGCGGTAAGGAACATGTCAGAGTAAATCCAGACTTCGTAAAGATAACTCAGAATCAGTGTGGTTTTGCCTTTGAAAAGTGTGGGGTTTGCCCTTTGTAGTCAGTTCAGCCTGCTTATTCCTTGTTAGAGTCCTCTTCCTGCAGGTAAGTTCCTGAAGGAAATATGGCAGATGGCTTTGTTCAATTTTGGGTTAGGGTTTTGGGGTTTGGTTTTTTTTGAGTGTTTTTTTGTTTGGGTTTTTTGGTTTTGTTTTTTTTTTTTTTTTAGTTTTTTGTATCTCTTTTGTCTGTCAGAGGAGCTTTGTCTGGATTTTCTCGGCAAATACTTGTAGCAGCAAGTGGTTTCTCTAGCTTGTGTTAAGCATTTGCCCTATCTTCACAGAACAGTGAGTAAACATATTTACTTTTCTTTAAAGAGATCCACAGTAAAATCAGGGTAGATAGATTTTGAACAGATTGTTTAAATTAGTGAGGAAACTAAATTTCAGTTGATGACACATATTTTTAACTTCAAGCCATTTTTCAAGTGATTTTCTTGGGTTTTTTGTTTGGTTGGTTTTTGTTTTTTGGGGTTTTTTGGGGTTTTTTTTGTTTTTTTTTCTTTTTAAAAGGGTAATACCAACATGCAAATTAACACATTTGAAATCTAGCACCACATATAAGTAAAACCTGGTATTTCTTGTTAATGAAGAACTTAGTAGTAGCATTCAGGCTGTTGTGTAGGTGAAATGCTGATACTCGGATCCCTGGCAGTTCCCAGCAGCTATTGCGGGAGGATTGCTGATTCAGGCACCCTTCTGTGTCTTGGATTGCCTGGCAGTTCTAGACCAGTGGTTCACACAGTCAGTGCTGTGGTCAAACAGTAAAGGCCTGTGGACTTCCCTGTAGCCTTTTACTTGGTAGGATGTGCCAGAAATGACTGAATGCTTCAGGCTTCACTGGTGGAGAAGAACTGTGAATACAAATATATCTTCCTCTGCAAGTTAAAAACAGCCATAGAGGTGTTCACTCTTAAAGAGTGGCATTTAAATTAAATTTATTAAATGAATTTTAATAATTTTGTTATTTATGTATCAGTTAAAGAATCAGTGATGAAGTATTTGTCCATGTCACTTCTGAGCTGAAAGTGCACTAGAGGTTGCACTTCCTATGTGTTTTGGGTACAAGTTTATCAAGAGTGCACCTTGCTTTCTGTATTGCCCCAGAGTGCTGAAAGCATGTGTATCTGATTCTGTGAATGTTCAGCTGGTTGAATCAACTCCATTTGTTTTCACTGTGGCTTCCTTCTCAGCCTATCAAACTTGTCAGATTTGTTCTGTCCTGTCAAATTTGTTTGTGGTGTTTCTTCTCCATGCCATTGTTCTGTAGTGACTCATTCTCTACCATGACTGTTGTTTGAATGAGTGAGAGAAGCATTTCCAGCAAAGACAAGAGCTGTATGTGTTTCCCACATGGGTGTCCTTGTTTAGCTAGTAATCTAGGTTGCAGCAGGCAAACTAGCTGAGTATTTATTTCTGGTCAGGCTGAAGGACCAGTAATTTTCAAGTGTAACTTACACAGAAGTGCATTCCTGATGCACAGAGTAGTATGGCATAGAGATACTAGAGCAGGTCAGTCTGTCAGTATAGAACTGGGGATCACTAATGCTACATCAGCTTAAGTACAAATCTCTGGCTTTGCTTTTTCTGGTTTAAGACATACCTGAACAGGCTATGTTCAAGCTCTGTTCCAGGCTTTGAACTGAACCCCAGGACCCTGGGAAGGAGCAGTTCATGGTGTGAGGAATCTTGATTCAGATTTCAGATAAATTCCCTGGAGCCAGACTCTGTGGTAGCTGCAACATCTTTCAGGATCTGAAAAATTCGAAAATACTGTAGACCACTGTTAGATCGTGATGGTCTAACTTTGTAATTCCTTTTCCTTTGCTGTCACTTGCAATTCATGACTGCTGACAAACCCTTAGCAAGGCATCAGTACACTTGCTGCTCTTTCCCCTTCAGTTCTGAATGGAAAAATAGTAAGGCTTAGGGAAATGCTGGGGTTTATATGGCAGTGCTTGTCTGTTTTCTGGTTCTGAGGCATCAGGAAGAGCTTTTTTGGATTCAGGTGAAAGTTCTGAATTTTTAGTTTTTTTTGGTTTTGTTTTTGTTTTTTTTTAGCTTTTACGTGCGAGAAAGACTCTTTACAAGGATTCAGATCACTGGAGGTATCGAATGCACGAAAAAATATGGTCCTAGTGCTGATTATAATCAGCTAGAAAATCATTTGGCAGCAAGTCAAATAGATGTAGCATTGTAATAAATCATTGGTCCTCCTTTTCTCTGTGTTAGCTAATCTACTTATTTAGCTGATAGTGAACACATTGAGACAATGCTAGCTTGGTTTGGATCAGGTGATCACACCAGTAGGTCTCTCCACCACCACCTAACATGCTGCTTGCAGCAGAATGACTATATTTGACCTGGCATAGAATTAGAGTACTGGTAACATACTGATCCTGAGTGGTAGAAAATTCACCTATCAGAATTATTTGAGCAAAAATTGAAATGTCGTAGTGAGTACTTTATGCAGTTGTGCTCTCCCCTCCGCAAATGCTAGGAAATGCTTTTGAGCTGGATTTATCATACCTGTGACATTATGGCCTCAGGCAGGTGAGACTTCTGCAACTGCTTACAGATGCCTTCAAGTTTATATAGACACCGCACTCTAACTGGAGCTAGTAATGTAATCCTGATACAGTGCTGGAGACCAGAACAACATGAGGGCCAATAGCAGAAAAAGAAAAGAAAGAAAAAAAAAAAAGTGGCTCTAATAAGCCTTAACCCAGAATTTTCTAAGACATCAGTGTCTTCTGAGCATTTTCTCAGTCTGTTATTTATATTCTGTGTTTTACATCTGCTCACAAGTTTTCATCCTTTTGTCCATCTCCCTCCTCTTTATCACTTGGGAAATACTTTACCTGGAAGGAAGAAAATTTGAATTTAAACTAGTTCTGAAAGAGGACAAAGATATTTATAAGGTGCGTGTTTTGCCAATTGTGTTGGGGGAAAAATAGCTGTGCAGAAGTGTATCTATGATCCTTCAAGGACTTAACCTTCTCTGTAGAAGGTCTCTTCTCATCTCTGGCCCTAATTGCTTTGGAAGATAGATCGAAGGATTTCTGGGTCATTCCATACAGGTGTTTTATAATTTGGCGGCATACCAAACCATTAAAAAAGCTGCAACCAAACTAAAAGATCTCTCCTTGTAATCACCCTGCTCGCCTACTTCCAAATAGGATAGTCCCTTCGCTTCCTGGATGAGGGTGTATGGCCTCTGTTAAGATCACCTGGTAGGTGGTTGTAGCCTTCTGCTGTGTGCATGTCAGTTGAGGCATGCAGAATGGGAGGTGCAGGTCAGACCTTTCCATAAAGAACCCACCTCTCTTGTTGGGTACCTACTCTTTACAGGCTGCAGTCCTGTCCTCAGCCCATCTCGATTAGCTGCAGTTCGCTTTCCTGAGGGCTGTGTTTTGGAGGACATGGTGCTTTAGGGAGGCGCTGGCATGTCTGAAAGATGGTGTTGTAACGTCCTCCACTGTACCCCAGCAAATATAATGAAGGTGTGTGGCCGTGCTTGCCCAGTATGTTTGTGGAGGTGCTCACTACCTGGATTGGCTTGGAAGTCAGGTAGGAGTTCTGCATTACTGCAACATTTTAGTGTTTTCTGGCTCATTGCTGTGTCAGTCTTGATCCCATCACTTGCTTGGGCAGCGACTGGTGGTGTAAGGTGGCTGCAGGTTTATTCTCTTGGTACAGCTGTGCTGGGATTTACAGGACTTGAGTGGCAGTATGGGAATTATACTCTGCTATCTACTGGTAAATCTGTAATACAGTTCCTCTTGAAAAAGATCTGGCCTGAATCTAAGCCGTGCATCTGCTCCATAGCATGTAAGAATTGCTGCTTTTCAGAACAAAGGATCCTATATTTTGCTTTTTGTGAGACGCAAGCAGCTGTAGCAGTGTTCAAGAGAGGAAACAGTGCAGTTTGCCATGCTCTTGACAGGAGAAAGGTGACAGATTAGAGTTCATTTGAGGTGAGGGTTCATTCCACCTGCTTCAAAGTGCTGTTAGCAGTCATAAAAGCTCTGTGGTCTTGCTTTAGCTTTGGTCTTGCTGCAGCCCCTGCAGAAGCAAGGGGCAATATGGCCTGTTCTGAAAATACTGACTGTGCTTTTTCATTCTGTTTCCAGGGCCCAGTCATTTATGCGCAGTTAGATCACTCCGGAGGACAGCACAGCGACAAGATTAACAAGTCAGAGTCTGTGATCTATGCTGATATTCGGAAGAATTGAAATGAGATCCTAAGCTATCCAAAGGAAAACACACATTCAGACTTGGAATTGCTTGAACAAGATTTGACCCAGAGAACTCACATGTGGCCTTTGATGCCTAGGCTAGGACCAATGCATGTGCATAAAGAGGGAAAGAGATATATGTATTGTGTGTAAATAGCCTATTTAATCATACAGAAGTGAGACCAATGTTGCATGTGAAATGTGGTAAGAATTTTGCTTATAAATTGCCAATATTCTTTTTTTCGTATCGAGTGTGACGAGAGAGAAAGTGAAAACTCGCATCACAATTTTAAAATATTTTTATCTTGATTGTTAATGGAGAAACTGGAAGATGCCTGAAGAGCCTGGGTGAACCTGGAGAGTCTTCTTTTTTTCTTTTTTCCTCTCATAGGGCCTAGTAGGCTGAGGTGAGTATAAAGAAGAAATCTTTATATTCAGAATTCTTTATCTGTACAGGGTATTCATCTTTCCTTGGTCAGATTCTCAGTACAAGCTGTCTTCTCGCATAAGCTAGACACTGTTGCTTGGTTTTATAAACCAAAGGTGACTCCTGGCTATCAGAAATACATGTCTTAGCTGTGTAAGTGAAGGAAATGTTTAGGCCTACCTGACCTGTGTAACACAAGTCACAGAACCCTTTACTTCCATATTGAGCCCGCCTATTCAAGCTCAGTCCTTTAAGATACAGGGATAGTGTTGGTCTAATGAATTTTGTGAAATGGTAGTTTACCTGTGAAAACTTACGAGCTAGTGAGGTAAAGGGATAGGAAGCTGTAGCTGTAGGTGGTTGCTTCAGACTGTTGAACCTTTCAGTGCTTCTTCCTCAAAGCTCTGCCACTTCATATATGAAAAAGGGCTCCAGGGAATCTGGAAGCTGTAGTGCTCCCTCACCTCTCTCCCATAGCTCCACTGTCACTTCCTTAGAGATGCTTTATCTGCTCTTAAAAACCTTGTAGTGAAGGCTGAGTGACCTCTGGAGGAAATCTAGGGCTACACTCTTTAATCTTTTTAATGTGTGTTTTTATGTAATCTATATTTGCACAGAGGATGCGGAGGGCAGTTTATTTCCTTCCTCTCTGCAAGTCAACTACTTGAATATAATTTTCCAGCTTCTTGTTTCCAGATTAAATTCCCTGTAGATTGCTAAGGATCTCTGTCCTCTTGTGCTGAAGAGGATCTTTCTTCAGCTGGCCCATTTGTATCCTGAAATCTAATGCTCAAAGCTAGAAGTGGCATTCTGGCTGAGATCTTAGGGTAGCATATAGTAGAAGGATTTCTGTTTTGTACATCCTAATGTGGTATTGTTTCTTTTTGTAGCCTCAAATAATACTCAGTTTTGTCTACCAGAACCCTTTCTCTCTGATTTCCTAGTTCAGCCCATTTCAAAGGATCAATCACAGAATGGTTGAGGTTGGAGTGGGCCTCTGGAGATCATATAATTCATACCCTTCCTCCTCATGCAGGGTCAGCTAGAGCAGGTTGCTCGGCACTTTGCCCAGTTGGGTTTTGAGTATCACCACAGATGGAAGATTTGGGCAGCCTGTAAAAAGATGTGCTTCCTTGTGGTCAAGTGGAATTCCCCTTTTTTTTTTTTTTTTTTTTCATTTCTGTCCATTGCCTTTTGCCCTGACAGTGAGCACTACTGAGAAGAGTAGTACTCTTCATTCCCTCCCATCAAGTATTTAAACACACTGATAAGATCCTCCCTAAGTCTTCTATTCTTCAGGCTGAACAGTCCCAGCTCTCTCAGACTTTCCTGATATGAAAGATTCCCCAATTCCTTTGTCATCTTTGTGGCCCTGGACTGGACTTGCTGCAGTTAAGTCCATATATGTCTTGTACTGGAGAACTCACAACTGGATGCAGTGCTCCAGGTGTGGCCTCGCCAGTGGGGTATAAAGGGAAGGGATCACCTCCCTTGACTTGCTCTCAATATGTTGCCTAATGCAGCCCAGGATACCATTTGCCTTCTTTGCAGCAGGGCACACTGCAGTCTCGTGTTCAATCTGGTGTCTACCAGGATCTCCACAGGGCCTTTATTGCAAAGCTGCTTGCCAGGCAGTCCCCACCTGCCCGTTAATAATCAGCCTCTTGTACTGGCGCAAGGGGTTGTTCCTCTGCAGGTGCCGGATTTTGCACTTCTCCTTGAACTTCATGAAATTCCTCTTAGCCCAGCTTTTTAGCCTATGCAAGTCTGTCTGAATGGCAACACAACCATCTGGTATGCCAGCAACTCTTCCTGGCTTTGTACTGCCTGCAAATCTGTCTTTGCTGAAGTTATGTTACGGCTTTTTCAGACCTCATCTTCAATTTATCAGTTGAAAACTTGGTTTGAATTCCTGTCCTTCAGTGAGTTTGCATTACTCTTACCTTGATATTTGTAAACTTGAGCCAATGTTCCACTGTAACATTCAGTAAATAAAAACTTTGTTTAGGCTGATGGCAGACCCTTTCAGAACCACATTAGATAATCCTTTCATTACCACAGTGCAACTTTAGTAACTATTTTGTGTACAGTGTTGGTTTTTTGTTGGTGTTTTTTTTTGTTTTTGTTTTTGTTTTTTTTTTTCCCCCAACAAAGTTGGGTAAGCCAATGCTGTATTCTTCTGTGAGGATCAGACACTCTTTCCTGGTAACATCTGCCTTTGTTAGAAGCCTCATTAAGATCAGGATGAATCCTGCTGCTGCTGCTTTCCTTATCTACCAGTTGTTACTTGCCAATGTTTGTTTTACACTTAGTGAGAAATGAATGCTTTTGACATGATTGGTGGAGAAACTTGATTTTGATCTGCCTGTGTTCATCCCTGTGCATCACCATCTTTTTCCCCAGACATTTTAGAGCAAGAGGGAGAAATGTGATTAATGTAGCGATCAAAAACTTGCTGCTGTGAGATGATAGGGCTGTCCTTGGCCATGGGGTCTGCTGCTGATGTTTGTTTCTTTTCCTGCTGGAATATGCTGGAGAATATGAGCACAGTCCTCATCTGGTGCTGACTTTTAGAAACATGCTGATCTGGTGCTTACTGGTGCACTCGCATCTGGCTGGTGCTAGCTGATTTTAGGAAACCTCTCCTTTCATTGCTTTTGTTTAGCTACAGGTATGTTCATATTGCCTATAGTGAGGAGGCTTTTGCAAGGCTGTTTGCACTCTCTTCGTGAAGGCAGAATGGACTTGGAAGTATTTTCTTTAAATGTTGAACATCTTTCTAAAAAGAAACAGGAGTCCCGTCCGCAGGAATAGCAGAAATCAGTCCAAATCCCTCTCCAGTGCAAAACTGTTGAATTATGTCATTTTTTTTTTTTTTTTTTGGCCATGGAAACATGAACAGTGCAGCTGTTAAATCACTTCTTTGGGCTGAAGTCAAAAGAACTTAAGGCAATGTGAGGCAACACTTAGAAACTTTCTGTCTCTGAAGTTACCTTAGCTTGTTTAATCATACTGTAACCTGTGCTGATGAAAGGAACTGATGCTAAGTTGGCTTATTTAGTAAAGTCTCAGGCGACAGAGGACTTCTACTCCCTGATGGCTAGCAGGTGGAGATTGAAGTCAGACAGGGTCATCATGTCCTGATGTTATGGTGACCAGAAGTTTAACTCTGCTGCTTATCTCTTAATTCACCAATTCTTTGCCAGTGGAGAGGAACAGCTTGGACTTTGAGGAGCACTGAGTGTGTTATCCTCGTCCTGTCATAGTAGTAGTGCTAGCTGGTTTTAGGACCCTCTATTTTAAAAAGAAGTGCTGTGTGGCAGGCTTGCTCAGCTGAGGAGTAGGCAGCCTCTCTCAAGGCAGTAGCAAATGACTAAAACTTAGGCGGGTCATTGCTCTTGGATAGGGAAGTTGGGGAAGGTCAGTGTGATGTTTCTCTTTTATTCATCATGCAGACAAGACTGGGATCAATCTGAAATAAGTTTCTCAGCTGAGGGGAAAGAAGGTCTTTTATGGGTAAAAGTGACCTTCTGCCCATTGTAGGAGTGCAGTTTTGGATCCCCGGTGTGGGCTCTGGCAGCTAAGTCAATTGCCAACCCCTACAGCCAGGGATATGAATGGCATCGTTCATCTTCCCTGTTCTTAACAGAACTGCTAAGTGGAACAGTTCCAGCTTATTTATTTATTTATTCTTGGCTTTTAACAGTAGATATATTCTTTCTTATTTTTGATTGCCAGAAATTAAATTTAAGGATTACAAATGATTATAAAGTATCAATCTAAGTAAATCGGTAGCTGTACTCAGTACTTCAAATTACCATTGCCCTTTTTGACTTCAGCAGTTGTTCAGTGAGGGAGATGGTTGGCATTTTATGAAACGATATCAAGAGCCATTACAGAGAGGCAAATATGTCGCTGTAACTAACTGAATGATGTTTCATTTATCCAAATGAAACAGGTAGAATTGGAGACAAGTAGAATTGTGTTTTCTCTCAAAGCTTTAGCGATATTTCAATTTGTGACTAGCAGAGCTGGAATTAGGTTTTTAACTTTTTAAACTCATGAGAATGGTTTAGGTAACCATCTGTCTTGTAACTGCAGTAAATGTGTATATGCAGCTTAGAAGCTGCATTGCCTTAGAGTGGATTCATTGAGGTCAAGTGTGGGTCATTTATTAACCAAACCACCTTCACTCTGTACTGAAATCTTGTCTTGGAATTTTCTGTTATTAATGTATCTGCCAAGGACCTCAAATACAAATTGTTCTTGTGCAATAGGTGATGGAAATATTTTCTCCTTAAAGCCATCAAAACTGAGAAGGTAGGTTAAGACTTCTGGACCCCTGCAGTGCTTGTATTTGGGTAACGTTTTTATACGGGAGACTCCAAAATCATGTTAATCTTCATGTTATACTCTTCTTGAGGCTTCCCTTTCCCTTCTCTTCACTTAAAGTTAATAAACCCTTTCATTTAAAGGTATTTTTGCACTCTAAAATGCAAGCTCAATGCCTTTGGAGATCAGTGTGCTGTGCAGTCTTTTCTGTCTCCCTGCAATACCAGCTGTTGTTATGTGGTAAGTGTAATTGGAAACATAGACTGGGTACTTCTCCTTTGTAAGCCTCTGTCCTGGAAGTATACCAGAGAACCAATACCTGTAAAACAGGTGTATAGTCTGTGTAACGAAGCTAGATACGCATTGCATGACCCAATTACATGAAGAGCCAGTGTACTGACTGTTCATGCTTTTGCCTTTACAGACTCATCTGGAAACAGTTATCTTGGATATTTTTTTCTTGAATGTTTTTCTTGAATGACTTTCATGTTTTCTGTTGTAATCTTGTGAATACTTTAATACACTTCCCCTCCCCATTACTGGTTTGCTGGATGGGTCTTACCTGGTTAGGGAGTGTGAAGGGAGGGGGATTGAAACACACCACCTCTTTCTGGCAGTATTCTTCAGTCACTGCAGTCTCTGTCAGCTCAGCAAACAACACAGCTGGAGTGCTCACCATTTGAGAACTGAGAAATGCAAGTGCAATTGGTTGCAAGCAGAACCAGAAGAGAAAGAACTGGGGGTGGCAGGACAGCCTCTGAACAAAAGGGGAGCTGACAGTCTATCCAGGTGCATTTTAAGAATGAAAAATGCTTTCCTTAAAGTGCACAAATACTTTGCACAGGATAATGTAACATTATACACAAGGTGAAAAAGGAGAGGACATCAGTGCCACAGCAAGGTGCTGTAGCCCTTATAGCTGTAGAACAGTTTCCTCTGCACCTTTGTCATGCTGTAGTGATAACTCAAATGGGATTGGGGGAAAGTAGCAGGGAGAGACTTAGTAACAAGACTTTGCAAAACTCCAGTATTTCAATGCCTTCATTTTTCTGAATCCTGAAGAAGCTACTGGAGAAATACCACATACATGTTTCCTGAGTGAACACCTTTACAGGAAATCTGCATGTGTTAAAGGATGGGGTGGAAAGCAAGTAATAAAAGATTTGGCTGTTTATTTTTCACATTCCCAGGAACCAGGTACTTAAATGCACCCATTTTCTGCCTCTAGTTGCGAAGGATGACAGAAGCTAAAACATCAGTGGGACATACTAGTTCTCCCTTCTCTTGGTAAAGATGGTAGTGGCTGGGAAAAAATTGAAAATATACATATCTGAGGCTGAAAAGAATATCCTTACACAACCAGGGAAGAGCATCAGAGAATGAAGTGCAAATATGCTACTATTGTTGGTTACTGAAGTATGGTAAAACCCCACCCAGGTCTGACTGTGACCTGGAGGAAGATCACTGCAGTTGAGGCTCTGACTGACTGGCACTGTGGTCACTCTCATCACCATTCAGTGGAGATAGGTAAGGTCAGGCCCAGCAACTCATTCTAGGCACAATCCAGAATCTGTTTCTTTTAAAAAGACGATAACACATGGACTTTTGATTCAATTTAAAAGGTTGCACTTTATTTAAGTGTACAGAGATACTTTGTTATTTGTACTTAGAAAACACTTGCTCTCTAAACATTTCAATTTCCTCTTTCATTTTCTCAAAAAACATTAAAATTAGTGAAGCTAGGTCCCATGGGGAAGGGTTTGTGCGTTGTTGGATTTGACCTGTGGGTTAAGCATCTCTTTGCTGCAGCTAGCCTTGTTTTGCTTTTAGCTCCTGATTATACCTATAGGGGGGGAAAAAGAAAAGAAAAAGAGCACAGCCCAAGAATAGAACACTAGTTACAATAACAGTGTCTTCCTAACAATGTGTTCAGCAGAGGAAGTTTAAAGTTACAACAGACTTGAGGGTGGAAACTCAGGATAGCATAGCTTAGTTCATGTAAGAAGTTTCTACTTAGTTGCTGCAACTAAGTTTGCCTTATTTCTGGCCAGTACTGAAGCCTCAAGAAATAATAATTAAAAAAGAATTAGAAAATGCTGCTCTACTTAAGAACCCTTCAATCCAGCTGGAACTGACATGATTCAACACTGAAAGTGCTGAAGGAGAAGTGCAAAGCTTATGAGGAGGATAAAGTCTAGGCTGTCAGTCATACCTACAGCTTTTAAAGAATGCCTCAGACCCAGAAACTACAGCTTACATAGCACATTCCTTAAAACGTGCTCTAGTTATGCTGAAAATATTTAAAGCTTCACTCCTACTCAACTAGGAAACTAACAGTGAAGCAAAAAAAGTTCTGCAGTGTTTAACTGCTCAATTCCTCTTGTCTGTTGCACTGACATGGAAGCTGGTAGAATTTACAAACTGTTTAAGATGAGGTGGTGTGTCACAGGATGTAGAAATTCCTGCTGAAAACATACCTCCATATTCGGTAGAGTTGAGAACCACCAGCACAGCCAACAAAGAAGTTTACAGCAAACAGACTCCAGTTCTTAGGAATAATAACTAGAGAGTACCTTGACCAAATAAGGCCTATTGAATGAAAGAGAAAGTTTAAAGATGTTAAGTCTTTAAAGTGAAATATTCAGACATTCTTTTAAGTTTGGAGACAGAATCATGGGCCAGTTTAAGCAAACAGATTTTATAACCTCATGTTAGACAACTGCTTTTCTTACACCTAGCCATTTCTCGGTTAAAAGCACATCAAGTGCCAGTGAGGCAGCTATTGGTATATACTGCCAAAACAACTATGTACTTTCCGAAACAACTAGATAACAGAATCAGTCATAGTCTTAATAGCAAAGAAATATCCTCTGTACTCTACAGCAGTCTAGACCTTAATTCTCCAGCACAGTTACAGGGTAGTGTCATTTTGCTGTAGTATACCCAGCCTCCTGCATCAGCTTAGACATTACAGAATCCACCAGTCAAGAAAGGTCTACATATCATGTAAAATGCACGGATAAAATAAAATCTGGAGAATGAAGAAGGTGGCAGCTGCAATTTTGATTTTCAGCTTGAGCTGCTACAAGTCCCACCTCTGACAAGATAAGGTGTAACACCTTGAATACAGATTGTTGTTTCTGCCAGCATGAAAATTGATGACAGACAGCAGTGTGCAGCAGTCTGTGTACCACTGCTTCCAAGTTCTTTTAACACATAGGAGTTCTTTCCAGTTATGTTAGTGTAATCACCCTACCACTGTTTAATTCTTAAACTCTGTTCTAAAAGAGTCACTATGTCCTGGAGACTTAGAATTGCTTCATCTGAAACAAAGGAGGTCACTTAGTGGAGTAAGTTGTATAATTGTAATTTAAGGGATAAAACTCAGAATTCTAACTCTTAACAATTTGCTCTGGACAATTCCAAATTAAGACACATGTAGAAAACGGTAATGTAATCACAGAACTCTTACAGTTTTAATAACAAGCATAGGCCTGTCCTGGAATTCTCATCTGACAGCAACACTGAGACTCAGTGTATTATAGTTAAGCCCTTTCTACAGAAGCAGGTTAGTACTGATGGAGGATTCTGGGAAAAGTTTTAGAGAGGGTGCTGCATAAAAGCATAGAGTAACTTTGGCTTTACCTGTGGCCATTAACACTGCAGACTGTGCTGTGCTGAGCTTTTCTGCTGGTCTGGTCATATCAGCCATTCCAGCACATACCAAACCCTGTAAAGATAAATTCGGTGAGCACCAGTCCAGTACCAGGATCTCCTTTAACAGACCTCCCTCTGCCTTACAAGCGGAAGTTGCTTCATAGCTCAGTGCTTGTTCCATATGCATTATGCAGGAGGTAGGATGCACTACACTAGCAGAGTAATTAGACTCTCGGAGACACCATCTACTTCTAATCCCTTGTGGTAGGAGTAAGAACACACTTACAAGGGGTGCACTGGAATTTTATTGGCTTGCAGTAAAATTCTAGGCAGTGGCAATTTTGTATTAATTTAAGAACAAGGTTAATTTAAGCACACCTGCTTAAGAAAGGAGCTTCCTAAAGCTTAGGCTAAGATATTGCTGTTAAAGATGTAGAGATGATACCATATAGTCTTCATGAAGAAGGTAAAAGTGCTGCATTTTAAATATCATTTCAGTAAAAGTAGAAAACGTCTAGGTGAAGGGAGGAATAGCTTGGCTGATGTACTTGACAACTTTGCTAGCAAATATGCTTGATTTGATTGTTGTGTTATTGCCCTCTACTGGAAATACAATTTCATGCTACAGGAGTTCACAAAAAAAGAAAAAACAAAATCCCACAAATAAGAGCGTCCTAATGCTTATAATCCACTGACTGCCATTAAGGACTCCTTTGGCTCCAATCAAGAAACCAGGTTTCAAGGGTAGAGAAGTCCATCCTCACTTATGGGACTGATGCTGTTGTAGTGGTGCCATAGAAGGTATAGGCTAACAGCACACTTAGGTAACTGCAGTAAATGTACATTTGCCATGTAGGTGAAAAGTTATTTTAACTTCTCAGTGAAGAACTTCACCATTTCCTGCATGTTCAGAAAAGAAAAAACATCTGTGTATATGCTGTTACATATACATATACATATACTGTGTATATGCTTGATACAGCAGTTGTTAATACCAGCCTGCTCAGAAGAGTTGCCTGTAGGCTTAGGCTCAGGAGCATGTCACCTGGAAGAGCCTCTGAGAAAGGGAGAGGTTAACTATGGTTTCTGCAGCTTCAGTTTAGAATGACAAAGAAACCAAACTACAGCTTAGAGCACAACATGTTGCCCGTGGCCTATAAAAAGTTAGGGCTCACAAATGGGAAACTTGGGAACCAGCTGGCAATAGGAAGAGCAGGTTATATCCTTGCTTGTTACCAAACACAGAGATCAAATTGCTTTATGATTTTAGAGGTCATTTATCTATACCAATACAACAACTAAGAGAAGTACGGTGATTTAGGAGGAGACGTTTACTTCATCTGTGCACAAACGTAGCTTGGGGGTGTAACCAAGTGGGAAGCAGAGAGCTACCAACAGCCAAAATGGCAGCTGCCTTTTTTTTTTTTTTTACCTTTTCTCAAGATTACCTTGCACTTTGACATGCTTTAACCTGCCTTCAAATTATGGTACTTTTCAAATTCATACTTAAAGAGTTTTGAATTATGCCAGTTCATAACTCCTTTAAGAAACAGTGTTTCACATGAGAAAGCCTTTGTGAAACTTTCAGTGAAAAGTACAGTTTCTTGACAAAGCATTTCCCCCCTCCCTGCTATCTCCCCTGCATGTTGTTCTGTATGTTATTAATGCTAGTTTTGTTCCTCCCTGCAAATTAAAAACTGAAGCCTCGGTATTAAATCTTTCTGTAGGTTCAGATATCTCCTGGGAAACCATTGCTTGCTCAACAGGTTTGCTGCAGATTGCACTTTGACTGACATCCAGACACTAGCTGACATTTTATACTTACCCATTTCATAAGAGGTGCCCAGAAAAAAACTGTTTTGGGACCTGAGGGGAGGAAAAAGAAAAGTAGTTATTCAGTGAGATGTGGCTGGTTTAATATACACAGTAAGTTTTGGTTTGTTTTTTTAAATAATGAATTGTGTATATTAGCAGTTTCTACCACTGTACAAGCTCTAGCATCATCCTTCAGCTGTGTAATCAGTCATCCCATTTCTGCAACAGGTGACTAGGATTTTATTATTTCAATTTTTTAAGAAAATAAGGACACTAGAGCAGGCAAAATGCATATATAACGAAGAAAGTTAGGATAAGGCCTAGAAAAAGTGAAGACAGTGTCTGTAATGATTAAAAGCTTACTCTGCAGCTACTCTTAACAATTAGTATTTGAAATCTTTGTGAACTGAATCTTGTAAACTAAACCCCCAAAATATCTTATTACTGGTACTGTAGCAAGTCAGTCTTCCTAAATCACAGCCCACCTCTTCATGCTACAGAAGACATGCAGCACAGTAGCATTATAAGTAAGAGCACAAATTGCAAACCTAAGCAGTAGTAAATGTCACAAGTAGAGTGTCCTCATTCACCTCTAATATGCATCTCTGAATAACCATGTCTTTCTAGCAGACACAATGCTTCCTACACAATCAACCCGACACCCCAATAATCTACCAATAGGCAAAGGAAGATTATGGGGAAAGAAGGCAAAAATCTACAGAAAGAAGGTAGAAAAGTCAATGGAAGGAGATCTGGGAAAACCATCTCTTTTGCAAATAAATCTCTTACAGCAGTGGCAAAATGGCAAATGGTTGGTTAAAGAAAAGGTACTCTAATGCCATACCTACAATGTGCAGATGGCAAACCATGCCAGAAATCATTAATCCAAGACTCTTGACTGAGGTCCTAAAAGAGAGACCATGATCCAAAGTATCAACCCACCACACTGGGAGACAGTTGGGACACTGGTTCCGGTTTCATGAAAACATGTTAAGGTTTAGGTCTTGCTAGGCCGCTGCTCAGCATTCTGATAACATGCAAGATGAAGCCAAGTTTTCACTCTAATATGTTACATATTATGAGTAAAGTTTTTAAATATAAATGACAACCACTAGGACTTTGGTTGCTTTTTTTTTATTTGAGCTGATTTGTCACTTAAGATTTCAGCCTTAAGAAAGCCTTTCAGTAACTATTTATACTCCCTGTTTTAGGAATCCTCAAGTTTAAAACTACGATTTGGAGAAAATTAACCGTCACCTGTGAAGCAACTCATAATTACACTGAATAACACGGACTGTTACAACTATTGATTGACATTCCTTAAACAGCTTGTACAGTTTTCAGATGACTAATTTTTATTAATAATAGATAACCCAGTAATTTAAAACTGCTGACTACAAAAGTAAGAAACAATTGAAACAAGTAAGGTACAGAGCCAAGCTTGTTTTAAGGGAAGTCTGTCAAATGCCTTAAGCAGATCACCTCTCCTGGAGGCATTCTAGTAAGCATGCAACCAAGGCAAGCTATTCCCAGATCCTGACACCTGGATGAATTTTTCAAGGATGAATTTGACAGCAGCACATACAGCAGCAGGGGCATACTAGAGGCTAATTTGGATATCATGCGTGTGAACAGTTTATAGAATTTATAATTTCTATTAAATATTAAGTCTTTGTCCTAGACAGTTTAGTTTAGTTAGGCAAAATGAACAAAAGAGGCCAAAGGAGAGCACAAGCTCAACCCACACTTCCCCAAGGCTGCCAGGAGCTCTGTGGCAGCCTGTACTGCAGGGTTTTCACTGTCCTCCAGCAGCCTCATGCTATGCAATGCCAGCCAAAGAAACAGCTTTTCAGACCACGCATCAGTTATTTTACTGGAAGATGTCTGTGCCAGAAAAGAAGTAAACTTTGTTCTTATTTTCTGACAAGTGATTTATAATTTCATGATAATGATGCTCATATTCCTAAATTAGACTCAAACCTTGAATATCACTGGGGATAAAGTGTGAGCTTTTCATTTTTAACCTACTTGTTTTGCAGGCAGAGTGTCATCTATTGCATAACTTTTTCACAGAGCCACCTTCAAGACATTCAAGGCTTAAACATAAGTGGCAGAGGTTCAGCTTTGATAAAGCTCTTCAGAGGTTCATGCTTCCTCTGTAGCTTTTCTCATGCCACCAGTACGGATTATAGCAGATATATATGTATGCATATATATGTATACATTCATACAGAGTCCCTAAAAATGGATTTTTTAAAAATTAATTTCACTATTAAGGTAGTGAACAAAAGTGGCTCACAGGCAGTACTATGAAAAGCACTGCAAGAGAACCTCCAAAGCCTTCTTCCATTAGTACCACAGTTCTGACGAAGAATGAACACAGATGTTCCCAGAGCTCACCATGCTTTGTTTTCAATAAAAGCAATTGGAAGCTGCTACATTTCACCCAAGACGAATGTGGCACTTAGAGGCTTGGCACCTTTACAATGGAAGTGCTGGATGTATTGACTCTTTGTACATAAAAAATAATCTTAAATATATATATTGATCTAGTGAATTCAGTGCAAATCAGACATTCTCATAACTGCAGTTTTCACTCTTTGATTGTGACTTCTTTAAAGCAATAGTTTTCATTTCCAGAAAGGACTGTTAGAGGAAGCCAGAACAACTGCCTAAAAACTAAAGTCCATTTTCATAGTGCATATTCCAGGTAGGTGAAGAGTCAAGGATGCATACCCCACTGAAACAAAACAGTGGGAACGACAGCCTATGGAATTTCAGGATTTTATCGAGCACTCTTTTTAACTACCCTATGCAATTTGCTTACATGACAAACATCGCCTAAGTGGCACTGAAGAGGATCATTTTACAAGAGGTTTCTCCCTAATAACACAAAATCCCATGTTTGCTCAAGTAAAGATAAGATGTAGCTCATTTCAGGATAACTCAAGCCCTTCTTTTCCCACAGGAGTCTTTCAACTACAAGAGTGGATTCATACAGGCCACCAGCTGACTTCGGTTGGAGTGCCTGATTCGGCAGAAAGAAAATGAAGCAAACAGCTGCCGGGCTTAAACCAGAGTACACTTCCAAGATCATAAATCCTTACAGCGCTCCCCGCTATTTTTTCAGTGCATCCATTAGCAAGAAGTGACTGCTGAAGCCTTCAGGGCCCTTTGGAAACCACCACATCCCCTAGGTTGCGGCTCGGCTCAGGCAGCCCAGCCGGTCCCAGGGTTCAAACAGCGGAGTAACGAGCAGAAGCCCGCTCATCAGCAGTTTTCCCCATATCAGTTATCCCCGTATCTCCAGAATCGCAGTAACGGAGGGGGACGACCCCGCTGCCTCGCGCCCTGCTCCACCCGCCTCTTCTTCCGCGATCCCAACTGGCACGGCCGTTACCTGCCGGGTGGTTGTAAAATGGCCGGAACCGTGGCGGCAGCATGAGCTCGATGCGGTCGAGCATGCGGTGGTAAGAGGCGCGGAGCCCCGAGGCGGCGGCCGCCATGTCGGGAGGCCGACGGAGGCGTCGGAGCCGGACAGCAGCAGTGAGTCAGCGGACAAGCAAGTACCGGCAGCTCCGTCCCTTCACGACCCACCGTCCTTCCACAGACCCGCAGCGAGCCCCGCCCATCTGTCAGCCCAGGGTCGAGGGGAGGAGCGCCGCTCGCTGCACGCTGATTGGTGGTCTCTGCAAGAGGCGTGGTGGGGCGGAAGGCTTCGAGTAACGCTATTGGTTAGGGCGGCCCAGCCCCGCCTGGTGAAGAGAGCGGATACCAGCGCGCTAGGAGGAGGGTATTCCGGATGTCTTCGAGAAGGGCACAACTGCCCGGCTCAGAGATGGCTGCCGGGATCTGCTTCACCCTCCTATTAAAGATGGCCGACGCGCGGAAACCGCAACCTGAACGCCCAAACCCAAGATGGCCACCTTGTAGCTTTACCGCTGGGCTCTAGAGCCGGTTTGGCCGGCGAAGCCGAGCGCGTTGACGCCATCCGCCATGTCCACAACACCCCGTTCGGGGAGGGGGAGGGCAGACACCACCCCTCCCCCTCCCGCCCCACCCCGAGACGCTGCTACGGCTCCCGCGAGACGCCTGCAGTCTCGGAGAGCTGCCGCCTCACTCCTTCGCGGGGGGGGCGGGGCTCCGCGGGGGGCCGTGCCCCATCCGGAGGGGCGGGGCGCAGCGCTGCTGCCGCCCGCTCGCTTACTCTCAGTCGGCGTCTCGGCGCGAGCCGGCTGGCCGGTCTCTCGGTGTTCATGGTGATCGCTCGGAGTACCCGGCCCCACCGGAGCGCCCGGCCTTACCCCGTCCTTTCGCTGCGCCCCTTCCGCGGGGGCGATGTCCCGCTGGCACTGCCACCACGTGCTGTGGGACGTGCGGAAGCGGAGCCTGGGGCTCGAGGAGCCCGGCCTGCTGCGTAGGCACTACCTGGGTAAGGGCGCGCGGAGCCCGCAAAGCCGTCCGCGGAGGTGAGGGGAGAGAGGGAGGGCGGGGCGCCCCTCCCAGCAGCCGCTCCCACCTCTCCCCTGTGCCCGGGAGCGGGTAGTAGCGGGTTCCCTTTCTCGATCCCTCCCGGCGAAGCGCGCGCACGATGGCGGCGGAGGGCGGCTTGTCAGTGCTGTCCCTGGGGTTGGGCCCAGTTCTCTCGTCCCGGTGCTGCGGGGTCGGTTCTACCTTCACCTCCTCTCTCTCAGGAGCAGCTGGCTCCTAAGTTTCCTGTGTCTCGCGTGGGGCTGTCTCCCCGCCGGCCGCTGCGGTGCCCCCGCTCGCCCTTTTCCCCCCCGCCTCTCCCTGAAGGAACTGTTGCGTGAGGGGTTGCGGCGGGGAAGTTGGGCGTCGGGCCGGCGCTCGGGCGGTGGCGGCGCCTTAAAATAGACTAGGAGCCGCGTATTTGCTTCTCGGGCTGAACAGGGTTGACCGGCCCTGAACCTGTAACGGCTGCCTTACAAAAACGTGGAAACGCCGGGATAACAGTGGAGATCTCGGAGTTCTCCGCGTTTTGGAAGCCGAGCACTGGGCTGAGCCACTTGAGCAGCGTGTTGTATGCCAGTTTGTTGAGCAGGGCTTTGTGTTCGCAACTGCTGGGCGGGGGGAGTGGTGACCCGTAAAAGCGGTGCAGCTCCGGCCTCTGGCTGCTGCCTCCGTTAAACGCCAGTTATTTTCTTCAGTTTCTAGGCGCCCCAAGTTAAAAATAGCGTTATCTTCAGTTTACGAGGCCCCAGGAAGGTTTCTCCAGCGTGACGAAGCTGTTGATGTTTTTTGTAATGGCGCAGGTTGCATGTATTCTGCATGTTACCCTTCCCCAAAGTATATCTATTTAAAAATATTTATTCACTTGTTTTTGGGGATGTGGTGATCTATCATATATCGTAATGATGCTCCAATGTGGGGGAGTGGGATGGCTTTCCAGGGAAGATGGTTTATTGGTGGCGAGCATGTGCTTTTCTGCTCATGTGGCAAAGTATATTTCTGATTTTGAGCCGAAACATAGGGGAGGAACTTATTTACAGTGTTGTAGAAAGTGTATCTTTTTGTAACCCCATGACACTTCTAACTGTGAGTAGTGTTGGAATTTAAGGTGGCATATCACACTACCAAGTCTAACTCATTAGTTTTCTGTCTGTGGTCCCTAAGCAAACAGTCATCCACAAAAGGTAATTGAGAAAAGCAAGGTCATTGGTGGTAGACTTCCACCTATTATAGAGAGAGTGTTTGTATGTAGAGCGCCTATGTGCACATAAGTGCTTTGGGGAAAAAGAACAACAAAACAAACCAAAACCAAATCAAACCCACAACCAAAATAATGAGGCCCTAAAATTAAAAAAAGGTTGAAAACTAGTGGTCTAACTGCTTTTGACTTTTGTTGTGTCTTGACAGCTGGCCAAGTCTTAGCTGAGGATTGTCCTAATATTCAGTGATCAAACATGGATATCCTTCTGACTGGGTTCTTAAGTGTAGTGTGTAAATTTTGAAGAAGGACCATAAGACATTTGTTTTGCTTCTACATGATTGTGTCTCTGACAGTTGAAGTATTAAGATTTGATCAGTAGAAATCAATCTCTCAGATTTAGTAAGATTTTTTTTCTGGGCAATAAGATGTTTTTTCTTTCTCCAATAAAACGCGCATAACTAGTTAGAATCCCTTTGCTGACTGAGTTAAGGTCTCATATTTACTGTTTTCCATTTCATCTAAACATGCTCAGTAGCTTTATAGCCTTGAGAAAATAGGACCTGGGAGAGGCTTCCCACTGAATTGATGTTAAGATCTGTGTTGGTGGTGGCAAGAGTTGCTGAAGCCTTATTGACAGGCTTTTACCGAAAGAGGTTAGTACATGGTGTTGTGAAATACGAACTCACTCCTCAAAATGGGATAACAGGGTTTTATTGAGGGACAAAGTCAATAAAGCAAAAGCAACAGCACTGGGCGCGTGACCATAGCCAGAGGCACACTGATTGTTGTTTGTTACAGGTTTATGTACTTTTACTATTTCATTAGTCATATACATATTCATAACTCCTGTGTATAGGCAGGGAATATTATAACTAGCTTCAGAAATTTATTATCAT